>JAPYZP010009990.1:0-11131 GCA_030522985.1 Torymus sinensis
GTGTTAGCGCAAGGTGCGCGCACGTTCAACGATTACGCTTGTGGGAATATCCTTTCCGCAAGCTAGTTTTCTCCTCGGGTCTAATAAACCCGATCTGTCGCACTCCTCCAAAGTGACAGGTCACAATATTTAGGTTAATTCGTTATTTGAACCCTAGAACACGGTGCTGTCGAATGCTGCTTCTACTACGAGCACTTAGGGTTCTCTGGTTACAAACATCGAGTTCGAGCACGAACCCGACTTCACCGCGTGCCGGAAATATTGTACTCCCTCTAGCTAGTTGCGAGGCGTGGCCGCTCAGAATGATCGTTGTCTCGGAGCACCGCAAAGTGGGGAAAAAATGATTTTCTTGGGACAAAGCTCTGCCGACAGTGCAATTCTTAACCGATTTGGAGGATTATTTTTTTAAAATATGCGTGACAAAATTTCCAATTCTGTGTGGCTACCTAAATTAGCGTATTCCTTAGCTAAGAAAAGTTCCAAAAACTGCACAAAATGGCACAATCAGTAAACAGACCAGTCTCTGCCCATTAAAATTCATAAATAAATATATTCTGAAAAATACGCCCATGGGGTGATAATATAGCGTTATCAACCCTGAAGCGAATAAATAATATTAAGAAATGTTTAAATTGGGAGTATACCGCGTATTTTTTTCAGAATATATTTATTTTTGAATTTTACTGGACTGTTCTATTGACTGATTGTGCCATTTTGAGCCGTTATTGGTACTTTTCTTAGCTAAGGAATAAAATACCGCTAATTTAGGTAGATACACGAAATAGGAAATTTTGTCAGGTGTATTTAAACAAAAAAGTCGTCAAAATCGGTTAAAAATTGCAATATTGGCAGATTTTTGATATAAAAAAGTTATTTTTTCCCACTGGGCGACGATCCCACGGAGGCAGCGGCATCCGGGAGAAGGTTAGGTTAAGGTCCAGAAATGAAGAATAGCCTCAGTTACACAAAACAACAATAACAAGGTCTATTACTAAAATCACTTTACACAAAAAATACGCTTTGCGTTACGCGTAGAGAAGAAGGCGGGATCCGCCGCTCGATAAATATGATTATCTTTGCTGGGCCGGTGAACAAAACACCGGCCGAACACTTAGTTTTGTCGATGCATGCGATGTCAGTCACTCGGACGCATTACCATTGACAAAGTTGTGCGGATGGAGGTGGGAACCGTCCTTCCAAGTTGCAACTCCTGCCAATCCGCACCCGTACCGGAATACGAAGTATATGCGCTGGCAAGGGACGATGCAGATCCCGGAAATCGATTGAGTTCTAGAGCCTGCCAAAAGTCGCGTACGCGCGGGTTTATGGCCCGACAATGGAATCGAGCGCGACGTTGCAACGGCAAAAGTCGCTCTGTCCCCGCACATAACTCACAAATACATTGTCCGAGCGATGTAAACAGATGCACGAATTCGCGGACACGAGTGCCAAACGAGTGTGATAGTTATTTTATCTGTGAACCTCGTTATAAAACCAAGACTGAAAGTTTGACAATCATAATTTCAAGTACAGGAATTATTAAATAACTGGAATAACTATTATATTATTATCAAGTCCATTTTTTACTATAATCACTTTTCAATAAAAAAATTTTTCAATAATTGTAGAGAAATAGGATTTTTTGGAAGAAAACATTTGTTTCTGATAAGTAGAGTCCCGACCCTCCGAATCAAGGATTTTGCTCAGATCGAACAGCACCACTCAAAACAGTACCGCAAAAGAAAATACCCGTGTCTTCTCAAAAATTTTTCAGAAAGTTACAAGCAATCAAAGATAGGGTACGAAAATGGTTAAAAATACGATCCATTTAATCGGTTAAAATAAAGACAAATTTTTAACCATTTTCTTACGCTATCTTTGTTTCCTTGTAACTTTCTGAAAAATTTTTGTTAACGAATCAGGGTTTAAATTTTAGCTTTTACTATCTACTTTTATAATTTTTTATCCTCGTTGTCGTATCTTAAATACTTACAATGTGACAGTCAATAGAAGAGACATCATTTTTAGACGAAATAGAGGAAATTTGAGATGAGATTTCCCATATCTCAAGAAAAAGGGCCATTTGGACGGAATTATCAGCACTGGACTTCATCTTTAGGTACCAGAAATCGACTCTCCAATGTCCGCCAGAATCCATTTCCGGAGGCCATGGCCTCTCCTTGTCAGTTGACGTCTCCCGCTACGCGATCGTCGTCAACTAAGTTCTCGCGTTTCTTGGCCAGCAGCACCGTCTCGGTGTATGGGTCTACGTAGCTCCAGTTGTTCTCGGTCTTCAGCATCAGCTCCACGATGGTGTCGGGGATGAAATATTCAATCTTTTCTATAAGTAGCTGTCGTTCTGGTCCTCACCGTTCGGAATTAACCTCCCCATGGTCTCTCTCCATCCATGCTTTGACACATCGGATGAGTTGAACAGTCCATCTACCTCGATTATCATTATCGCGTCTGCTCTACCACTTTTCCAGGGTCACTCCTATCTCGTCTTCTGCTATGTGCCGCCTGTTGGCGTCCTGGCCTGTTCTTTCAGCTTCATTCCTCCTGTCGAAAGCTATCTTTGTCTCTAGAGCTAGCAGATCTACGGAGATAAAACCCGCTATGGCCAATACCGCTGGTTCTTATACTGTGCGATACGCACTGCTAATTCTAAAAGCAGCCCTGCGCTGTACCCTTGCCATTCTCTTTCTATGCACCACCGTTTGCGTTGTGTCTCCCAAAATCTCCTTTTGCTGGCCCTCAGTCCCCCGAAGTTTCTCATCAACCGACTGAGGGATGCAGCCGCTGCCAAGGCTTTGTCTGCAGGCCTCCTGATGTGCTTACCGAAGCTCATCTTCGAGTCCATGGTAAAGCCTAGGTACGTGATGTGTTGCTTGGTGTATATGAGCTGGTCTTCCACCTCCATCTCCTGTATGTTGTCGAAGGTCGCTTTCTGTTTTCCGGTGAGGAGTGTTATCTCAATCTGTTCCGCGGCAAGCTCCAGTTCATGACCATCTAGCCATGCCCTGAACCTGCTCATGACCAAGTAAAGTTTTTCCTGGATCACCTCCTGGTTTCTTCCTGTGATAGCTATCGCTATGTCGTCTGCGTAGCCTACGAGGTAGCATTCATCTAGGTATTCAATCCTAAGGATGTCATCGTAGGATATGTTCCACAACTGCAGACCTAGGATCAATCCTCATGCGGCACCCGCTCTTACCTTCCTTGATTGGATTCCATTCTTTGTGTCGTAAAGGAGATGCCTATCTTTCAGATAGGCCTCCACCATCCGAAGATGGTGCGGAGGGATGTTTTATCTGTCTCTCAGTCGGTCTTATCATGTTTTGCCAGCTCGCTGAGTTGAAAGCATTTCTATCGTCGATGACGGCGAGCATTACTATCGACCTCGAGTGATGGTTCTTCGTTTGTTCTGCATCAATGGTGTTTGTAACCGCTGCTACGACGTCGTTCATGGATTTACCCCTCCGGAAGCCCAACTGCATATCTGACAACTCCCTTTCGGGCTGTACCGATGCCTGGAGTCTCGGTATTATTAGCTTCTCTAGGACTTTTCGCAGTAGGCGCTGAAAATCGTTCGGAGAACCCTTGCATCATCATCCACCACTTTGCGTATAGTTTACGTTACCATCCCCCACTCTAAGGGTGAAAAGAAGGGGTGAGAGGGTGAAAGCGTGAAGAATCGTCGCAAACTACTGCAAAGAGTTTTTGTGGGCGCTGAAGATGATTTGGACAACAATTTTATCATAATCCCCCACTTTATGTACTCTCCCTCCCACTCTCTCTCCCTCTCTCTCTCCCTCGTTGTCCTAGTTTTGATAGTTGCTAAAAACAATTCTGACAAGGACTTCGTTATCATTTCCACTTGGGGTAGGATTGTCGTTATAATGCCCCTCTGTATGGATGAATGTGGATGAGAATGTGTAAGAAAAAATATACAAAAGTAGATAATGTAATTTATAAAGGATTTTTGTTGTTACTGTAAAAAAAGCGCTAACTATTTTACCATGATCTCTTATTTTAGCGATTAGATTTGATGGAGGTTTACATGTACAAGGTATTTATGTGAGAGGGAGTGAGTGTAAGAGAGAGGGAGAGATAGAAAGAGGGAGAGAGGGAGAGTGAGAGAGAGTACATAAAGTGAGGGATGATTATGAAATAGTTGTCCAAATCATCGGCAGCGCCCACAAAAACCCTTTACTGTAGTTTGCGGCGATTATTAACGGTTTTACTCTCTCAGCCCTCCTTTTCACACCTAGGGTGGGGGATGGTAACGACAAACTATACGCAAAGTTGTGGATGATGATACAAGGGCTGTCTGAACTGTTTTCAGCGCCTACAAAAACCCTTTACAACATTTTTCGGGAATTTTTCCCGTTTTTACCCATTTTCCCCCCCCCCCCCCCCCCCCGTAATGAATGATGGCGCACTCATAATTGTTTCCTTAATCTACATTGATTCTGTGACAACTTGCAAAATTCACTGTATTAATACCTCTATTTTTAGTGGAGATATTAGATTTCCGTAAATAAAATCTGGTTTGACCGATAGTGTGCTGTGAGTCGCTCCGCCAGTGCCGTGATACGCGAGTACTCCCGTGCCTTCCACAACTCCACAACTACAGCCAGACACACATTGGAGTCGTGGATAACGAGCGAGATACCACCGCAGTACACGAAGCCCGGAGGCTCCGCTCCTCGTCCCGCAAGAGAGAGAGAGAGAGAGAGAGAGAGAGAGAGAGAGAGAGAGAGAGATATGGTTTTTATTTGATGCCATGGGATGAGACCCTGTCTGACGCTTAAGTGCAAGTACAAAAACTACATGAGCATAACGTAAACATAAAATACATACGAAAATATAAGTAAATAATACAGAATAGCATAATAAACCATTGTGGAAATAAAAACATAATAGGGCAGTAACAAAAAATAGAATTATAAAAATGCGGAAAGACTAGGCGCGAACGAAAATAGATTAAGCGTACATGCAAATGAGTGTAGATGAAATGACTTAAAGAGAAGTAAAGGCGCGGGCTGTTGATGAGCTTTAGTGAGCATGAACTGAGCGATAACGGGGAGTGAGAAGTAAGATATGCGGAGGAAAAGATGAGATTGAAAAAGGGGATAGGCAGGTTAGTGAATGAGTTGAAATGATAATGAGTAGGCAGATGAGTTGAAAAAATAGGGGTGAGCGATGAGAGCGCACGCAATTAATTGGCCGTACAGTCAGAGGCGAGGCCTCGAAGCTGCTAGTAGTGATGGCAGGGGGTAGTACAGACGAGTCGAGAGGCCCTCATTAAGAACACGCAGGTTCCAGTCGGCGATCTCGTGTCGGGAAAGGGCATCGCGTAGCGCCATTTTGAATGACGTGATACGTGAGGGAAAAGATCTGTAAAATAGATGGAGTTGAGTCGGTCCCTGGCTTCCAGGGCAAACGAGTGCTTATGTGCCTCCGTACGTCGGGGAGGAGGTTCGAACGGCTGAGGTGCTAGATGGAAGTCGTTCGGAAAAAGTGATGGTAGAGCTTTGTGTCATTGCGGAAATCACAAGCTTGAAGAATCGAACCACTGTCGGGAGATTATTGATGTAGATAGTAGAGGTCTGAGGACACTTCCTTGAAGAACTCTAAACGAGGCCGAAGCCAGTCAGAAATTTTTCCGCCAGAATCGATGACGGTTTGGAGCCTGTCCGCGAGATAGGTAATAAACCATCGGAGGGCGTGGATGGATACATTAATTGCTCGGAGTTTCGCTAGAAAGGTAGTGTGCGGTATTGAGTCGAATGCTTTAGACAAATCAAATAAAATGAGGTAAGGATACGTTCATGGCGTGGCGGATATCGGCGAAGATTCCAAGAAGTGCTGCCTGTGTGCTGTGCCCATGGCGGAAGCCGGTTTGGCGCAGGTGGAGTAGGCGGTTTACCTCGAGGTATCCCTGCAGTTGGTTGTGAACCAGCCTCTCAAGTACTTTTGAAAACTCAGTCAGCTGGACAATGAACCGAGTATCGGAGGGCTGCGTCATCATCTTGGTTTTAACGAGCGGCTTAATGATTGGTCTTATCCAATTTGTAGGATATGAAGCACTTCTAACAGAAACGTTTAGCAGGTTGGTAATGTGCGTGAGCGAGTGGGGCGCGATAAGCTTCAAGATGCACAGAGAGACCAACGTGGCCCATGGATTTGGAGATGGATCCGTGAAGAGCTTCAGCTACTTCTCTATTGGAAAAAGGAGGAAGGCAAAAAAATTCGTTGACCGACGGGGTGAGGGGCTGGTTAGCGATGACCTCAAAGTCATGCTCGGTTGCAGGGGGATGGCGGCTCACAGTAGCAGTGTAGTGGGCGTTTAGGGCTCGAGCTGGAAATTTTTCGAGCGGGCACGGTAGCCTGGGTTTGGTGACGCGCAAACGTCGAAGCTCAAGCCACTTCGCGTTAACAGACGGTGCATTGGCGAGACGGGAGGCAATGTGCCTACGAATGTATATGTCTAAAATACAAAGGTGAAAGTATAGTATGGGAAATGAAAAAAAAAAGAAATTCGTAGGTTAGGAAGTTATGTTTCCGTGTATGTGTAGCACGGTGCGTCCTCAGGCTTCGCCGTGACTCATAGCTTGCCTTCGGAGCGCTACCGCCATCCTGGATATAATTCTGTAAAATTATACACAAGTCACTTCGCAAGACTATTTCGAGGGAATGCTGTAATTTGGATTCGATTAATATTACAATACCTAGTAGATATCTGCTATTTAAAAAATTGACTCTAATGTTTAATGAAAGTTAAAAGAAAATTTTAATAATTTCATTAAAAAAAAAGAGGTTTTATCCAGTTTTATCAAGTCTATTTTAATATATTCTTATATAGTAACATATTTTCTCGTAAATTGGGTTGTAAATAAGAAAATACGTGTGTAAATCTAAATAATAAATAATAGGTCCATTTTATTTTTACCTCTATTTTTCGAAAAACGAATGCGTTCCTCGTGTAAACTGAATACAAATTTTATACACAACTTACCTTTATCAATTGAAGTATCTGCTGATAAGATATGCTAATGAGACGTATATGTCAATTGAAGTATCTGCTAATAAGTATTCTCTGATAAGAAGTTAATATACCATTCACATGTACGGCTGATCAACGACTGAATAATTTCCACTACTGAGTTTGTACTTAGCGCAACAAAGTTTACAAACATTCAAAGGGCTGACCTTCATACATATGTACTTATGTTTGTTTAAAATCGAAATGAATGTAGGACAAAGCTATGTAACTGATATAGTATACAATAGCTCTCAAAGGATATTATAATAATTCATTCGTGGTTTGTAAACTTCTTAAAATATTAGTCAGCAACCCAGAAATCTACTATAAATCTATCCAGTTCGTGTTGATAATTACTTAGTTCTTTATTCTCTCTTAAAAATATGATGGCCAGAAATAATTAAAATACTAAATAATTAAAATAGAATAGAAACATTTGTTAAAACATGTATCTAATTTTTTGTTTAAAACGTGTATCTAATTATGTTATCATTTAAACCAATTAAATCTAAATCATAGTGACGAGGAGCCGAAGGTGTCTCAAAACGTTGGGCAAGTTTGGTGGTGGGTGGCAGTCTACTTGTCCTTTGATAACAATAACATTTTTCCAGGTTTTAATTAAGTTTTTATTTCAGATTCTGCGGGGGGATTATAAACAAGGGCAATCTGACTGCCCTTAATATTAATATTAATTAATTTAATTTATAAGACTATAAGACCGATTGAAAAATTCTTATCAGTGAATAGTAAATTGCAGTCGACATAAGTAGTATTTTTAATTATTAAATCATAGTGAAAAGTAGTGTTGTCAACCTCAAAAAAAAGTTCGAAGCGCGTTTGAATTTTTCTAGCCCCCGTAAAAATGATTTGTATATAGTTATATACGATTATATATATCCTCATGTAGAACATTAAACTGTACATCATTATACATGAACATATACCACCATGCATAATCATGAATTTTACCTAAGATTATGTATAATTACATTGAGACATAATTCATATATATTTATATACAGTTATATATATACATATATGGCCAAGTCTGTCAAATCGAGAGGTCAAAAAATAGATTTTCTTTAAACTACTAATTTTCTACTATTCATTCTCGATATCTCTGAATTTTTTTAGATTTTTTTGACCCATAGTTTTGGAGATATACGAGGTCGAAAACAGAATTTTGATGATTTTCGCATTTTTGACCGATTTTCGTTAATTTATAACTCCTCAGGGAAGCATTTTTCGCGATAGATACAAGAAGAGTTTTTTTTTGTAGAATTTTTACAGCTTTTCAATAAAATTATACAACTGAACGAACTTACCTGTAAATGAAGTTCGATTAAAATTGTATGAAGCACCTCTTCCCAAATGATCAAATGGTAGTACCGCCTCTTCCCGTCGGATTTACCACACGTCCAAAGCAAAAAAAGAGCGCCAGTGGCCGTACTGCGCCGCCACCGTAGCTGTCTCCCGGCTCTGCTGCCGCTCGATCCTCATTATTGAAAGTGTTGCCGTTTCCTGTTAGGGCATCTATATAGGCTTATAGATCCTATAGTCTCTACTTATCGGTCTCTATGTCTCTGTCTCTAATCTATGTCTCTACGTCTCGGTCTTTACCTCTGCGTGTCTGTCCTTACCTCTCAGTCTCCATGCCTCTGTATTTAAGTCTCTGTCTATATGTCTCTGTCTCTACGTTTCTGTCTCTCATCTCTGTCTCTAAGTCTCTGTCTCTATTTTATGTCTCTATGTCTCTGCCGCTACTTTCTGTATCTACGTTTTGCAGTCTACATCGTGGTCTCTATGTCTCTGTCTATACGTGTCTTTCCATATGTCTCGATCTGTACGTCTCAGTCTTTACGTCTCTGACCCTACGCCTCTATCTCCAAGTCTCTGTCTCTATCCCTATCTCTCTCCTTCTCTGTCCTTATGTCTCGCTCTCTACGCTTCTGTGTTTACGGCTCTGTCTCTATGTCTGTCTCTTCGTCTCAGTCTCTATATTGCTGTCCCTACTCTGCTTCTCTACGTCACTGTCTCTACACCTGTTTCTATTTCTCTGTCTCCATTTCTCTGTCTTAACGTCTCTGTCTCTATTTCTCTATCTCGACTCCTCTCTTATATACACCTTATCTTTTTAAATTGCATACATTAGCAGCGAATATAGCCAAACAAAATAGATCATTGTAATATCTAATGAAATTTCTAAAATTACTATCATGTAATATAAAGTTCTTTTAATTCTTCGTTGTATTTATTGAACGGAGATAAAATAATTTGTCCATCGTGACAACACATTGTTTTCTTTCGTTCTTCCTTCCAATATGTAGCAGAATAAAATTCACACATGTAATCGATTTCACCAAAATTTTGGTCCTCGCAGCAAGATAAGTCGTTCTTGATCCTCGCGGCACGATAGGAGCTTCTTCGTCCTGGCGGCGAGATACCTCGTTCTTTACCCTCACGGCAAGACACTCGCTCCTCATCCTGACGCAGATGTAGATCGTTTTTATCCTCGCGGCGAGATACGTCTCTCTTCGTCCTCACGGCGAGATACGTCGTTCTTCATCCTCGCGGCGTAATTACGTTCATCTTTCGCTTGGTCGTTGAAATGATCGTTTTAGATTTTTCTCAGATAATTTGCGAAAAATATCATTCAAAATATATACCCTACGTCCCTCACTGTGATATACATAGGAGCTCTATGGCCGGGCGCACAGGGCTTGTATTGTAAGCCGGGATGGCCCAAGCAGAATTTGAGAGATACCGTTAGTTAAGCCGGGAAGGCCCAGACAGAATTTGACACGGAAATATGGAAAGAGAAAGAAGAAATAGCTACGATTAATAGTAAAAAGAAGCTGATGAGGAGCGGATCGGGAGCGCGGGGGAGCTGGTGGGGAGCGGATGGGGAGCAGATGGGAAGCGGCCCCATGAAAAACACTGTTTCTAGAGACTTTTTTACGTTATTTTGGGGAGCGGGGGGATCGGATGGGGAGCAGATGATGACCGTGGCGGAGCAGAGGGGTGGCGGGGCGGGGGGGGGGGGGGGGGGGAACCTTCCACTTGAAAAAAAGGAATAAAAAAAGGAAGAGTGGCTAGGTCGTAAGAAGAAGTGCTTACATCTATATATTATAGGTAGATATATATATACAATATAGATATATATATACACACACACTAGGGGGGAACCCCCCTACTCGCTCCGCTCGTCAACCCCCGAGTAGACCTATGTCATAGGAATTATTTCTAGCTCTACGTCTCTGTCTCTAAGAGAGATTGTACATAAGCATTGTACCCAGGTGTGAACATGTGATTAGGATAAACAAAGGGGGGTGATTAATTACCCACTTAGTGGTTTTTTTGTTGCTGTTCACGCATGTAGGTATCACCCCGCGTGACCCCATGCCGTCAGTCCCGCTATACCTACTACAAGAGTGTATATGCCCCGCCTCGTAGGCCGCGGTGGTGGGGGGTCACTACGCCATAAAGACCCATAGGGCGAGAAGGCCTCTCGCTATATAGGCATGTGTGTGTGTGTTAACTCAAGTGTTTACAGTAGTAAGTGTGAACATGTAATTAACCTCTTAGCTTGTGGTTTTTCATTGTTCATGCTTTTTTTACTGTAAGGATCACCCACGCGCCCCTATGAAGTCATGCCCCGCTATACGTGGCTCAAGGGTGTTGTTGTATATGGCTCGACTCGCGGTGGCGGTGGTGGGGTGCGATGCCTTTAGCTATAGCCACTACGCCATAAAGGTACATAGGACTGGTGGAGGGCTCTCGTTATATAGACCTGTGTGTGTATGTGTGTGTGTGTGTGTGTGTGTGCGTGTGTGTGTGTGTGTGTGTGTGTGCACGCATACGCAATGAGAGGTTGGGTTGTGGGGATAGGGAGTTGGGGTGAAGGAAGGTGTCTGTAAATAAGAACAAAGCGTGATGAGGAAAAATAAATTTTTTATTGAAACCCATTGGTAATTCATAGTTTTTTGAGGGTCGTCTTTTGTAATTGCTTCCGATTTAATAACATCGATCATTATACCGAAAACCCTGTTCACAAATCCCGACATATTCTCTAACTGTTTTAAT
>JAPYZP010009993.1:0-17246 GCA_030522985.1 Torymus sinensis
AATTTGTACGAAAATAAGCCGCTCTCTCTCTCTCTCTCTCTCTCTCTCTCTCTCTCTCTCTCTCTCTCTCTCTTCCTGGCCATATGCCACGCCGAGAACGCAACCCACGGGTAATTACAAGGGATGCTCCTCTCCTCTCTCTCTCTCTGCTCGCTGCATGCGCGCCGAGAGCAGCACAGCACGACGAGCGAGCGCTGCGAGCGACCACCGAGAGCGCGCTGCGGAGAAGAAGAGGACGAGAGAAGAGAGAGAGAGAGAGTGGGGCGCGTCGAAATCCGGGCGCGTCGGTGGGGGAATGCGCGGCTATATAACCAAGGTCCTAAACCCCGAAGGGCCACAGTCGGCTCCGAAATTTCGAGGGTTGCGCACGTACAGCACACTCGCCCACAATCTACTGTGCTCCCTTTGCTCGTCCTCGTCGTTCCCGCTCTCCGCAGGAATCGTGTGCAGCTCGCGCATAGTATACATCTACACAGAGTATAGAGTACGGCGCGCGTACCCACACAGCAGAGGATAGAGAGAGAGCGTAGTGCGCGCGCGCGGGAGAACGGCGCGGGGCAGCAGCAGCAGCAGCAGCGGCGTATAATACTTACGACGGGAGTGTGCTCCAGTGTGTGTTCGCCGTTCGGGAGAGAAAGTGAGAGCGCGGAGAGCTGCTCGCCTCCTTTGCCTCCTGCGCGCCAGTGTATTTTATCTGTATATATATATCTGTGGTGATCGTCGTCCAGCTGCAGCTCGGCGTATATAGAGAGATATGACGCGCGCTTCGAGGATGCTGAGGCTGCTGGCGCTGGTGGTGGCCGTGTGCGCGACCTCGGCCGCGAGCTTCGACCTTGGCCCGATCGTGAGAATCGCCCAGTGCAGGTCCCAGTGCCTCAAGAAGCACAGCCTCGACGGCTCGTGCGAGTGGTGGCGACATGGCGAGACCGGCTGCAATGAAGTGAGTAGTCCTTCGACATAACTACTAAGATAATCCTCGCGTCTGCCCTTGCTCTCTCTGACCGGCTGCAATGAAGTGAGTAGTCCTTCGACATAACTACTAAGATAATCCTCGCGTCTGCCCTTGCTCTCTCTCTGCGCCCACGTGATATTTCGACGATTCTTTCAACTGCTTTTTATATTCAAGCCTCTTTCATAGCCATATACCGTCTTCTTTCAAGTCTTGAATGTATAGTTTGCGCGAAAGAGTTATTCACGGACTATATCACGGCAAAGTTTACTCTGACCAGAAATCTTACAAACGAACCGTAACTTTTGAAAATCTTTAAAAAGCATTTCGCGAAACTACTTGCGCGCCGAACTTCAGCTTAAATTTAAGCTTCGTTCCTTTTTTCTCCAATCCCCCTCCGCCCACCCCTTCGCCTATATACATTTTCTCGATACACACACACAGAGCCATCAGCCTTCCAAACCCTCAATTTACACTTTTATGACCCTGCGAATGCACTAAAAGCCGAATATCGTGGCGCGCTATAAAAGAAGGAGAGAGAGAAAAAAAAATACACATAGTAGCGAGCTGCCGCGAAGAGAATTTTTAATTATAAATTCATGAACGAGAAGAACGCATCGGTACTCGGTTTTTTTTTCTTCTTCTTTTTTAGTGCGCGCGCGCTGCGCGCTACCGCTATAAATTTAAATTCAAAATCTCCTGGCGCGCTCGCGTCCGAAAAGCGGTATATATATATACACGCTCGATCGGTGCAATAAAAGTCGGGAGATACTTTTAAATTACAAATTAACACCACAGATCATGAAGTTGTTTCGTGTATGTGTATTATACGCGCGCGCTTGGCTTTTAATGTCTCGACATAAATTCACGTGAAAACACGCGGCGGCGGCGCGCGAGCGATTCGAAAAATTGATACGGAACGGGGCGCGCGCACGCGCTTTCTCTTTCAATTAATATTCATATATATAAAAGCTTCGCATTAAGCGGCGAGCGCAGCTTCGAATCAATAAGTGTACACTTTGATCATCAGACGCCTATACGCATTTCATCACCGGTGTGTATCTCAAAGTATATAAATGCACGCGTGTATATATATAAGCGAAAACAGGATTTTCGAATTGGCGGGCTGGAAGCGATTACGAGGAAAGCCGGCGAAATTCTCGAAAATCGACCAAAACCGCGTCCGCCTAATAGCCGGCTCGGTCGGCGAGGGGTCCCCGTGCGCGCCGAAATCGTCAGTTGCGGACGACGGTTCGTTAGCCCGTGAAAGAACGATTCCATCTCCCTTTTCATAGCGGCACGACGGCGGGCCGGAGGAGCGCACCACACCATCCCAAAAAAAGATTTATGATCCGGGGCCCCGGCTAGCTCGCTTGCACGCGGCTAGAGTCCTCTATCTCTCTCTCTCTTGCTTCTTCTCTTCTTCTCTCGCTGTTGCACGGCGTACAAAAAAAAGAGAGACATCGAAAGTTCCAAGGTAGAGAGAGAGAGAGAGAGAGAGAGGAGGGGAAAAAAACGAAGGAGGAGCGAGACTTTGTAATTAAAGGCCTCTCGCGCCGTGTAGCTCGAGGAAGAGAGAAAAGACAGTCATTACGAGGAGAGAGGAACAGAGAGTGAGAGAGATAAGGTTGCGCAACGCCGGAAAGAATGAATTATCCGCGAGCGAGGCGCTTTTTCGTATACTATATAGTATAGGTGACAAAAGTTTACGAGTGGGGCAGCACGTGTGATTTACTGGGAATCGCTGATTCGCCAAGATTTTATGCCTCCAAGGCGATAAAAGTCTCACGGGCTTGTCCGGCTGTTTTTTTCTTTTATCGTCGGCAAAAAAAGAAGGCGACAGACAGTTTCTTGGCTTTAACCCAAATTTCCCGCGAGGACTTTTTGTGCATCGTGTGGTGTGGTTCAGTTAATGCCCCTATCGTATACGCTGATGTATAAGTAGTTTCATTTTAGAAAGTAGCTCATTCTAATAGATATACACGAGAAATCATTTCTCTCAACCCGACACCTCAATAGCTTCCCCATTTTATCAACACACCATGCAATTGTCCCGCCATATATCCTTATAATGCCAAGCTATTCTAGCCTTTCATGCACTCCCAAACAACATTTATCTCGACATCACACGATTACCATATAACGCATATACCCATACAGCTGAGCCTCGAATTAAAAACCTTTCTCTCTCTTCAATTCACATATATATACACACAGCCACTCGAGAGCTAGCTCCGTCAGCGCACTTTTCCCCCTTCCGACGCGGAAGAGGAAAAAAAAGAAGAAGAAGCAGCGGAAATAACTCGAGTACGCACGCGACATCTTCGAGCCCCTAATATAAACGTCGTATTTTCGGCGAAAAAAAAGGGAGACGAAGTGTGCGCGCGCGCAGGCGCACAAGAAATCAGGCCCATTAATCACGCGTACGCGCGCGCGCCGGTAACAAATCGCTCAATCAACGTCCGTACGATAGCGTCGAGATTACTCGATAACCGCGCCGTTTATTCACCCCTGAAATCGTACGTATATACGCTGCTCCGCGCCGAGTAAGTATGAGAGTAGTAAGTCAGCTGACGAGCGAAGGAAATGTTGGAAACGAGGCCGCGTATGCGGAATGCGCGCGCGCCGGGTGCGCTGCTCGAATGAAGGACGTGCGCGGGTATACAGAGTCGAGGGGGTTGCCCCGCGGCCGCCCACTTGCGTAATCGCTCGCTCACTTTTCTTTTGGACTGTTTGGATTGTTTCGTTGACGCCCGCGACTTCATATATAACTTGGTACCTTCTACTGCAGAGTTGACTCGCTCTTATTCCAGATATTGCAGTGCAATAATCTTATACTTATACCGACCCTCAATCCCCCAATACGCGCAAAGTTCGAAATCGTCAAAGCCCGGTCTTATTAATGTACGCTTTATACACACTCGGTGCCCTGCTCGCGCGCGTGGTGTAACGACCCGCTCTCGCTCGAGGGCGACGACGGCGATAAATCTCCCTCTTCCTGTGTGTCGCCCGCGCACCCGTGAGCGTCACTCGCCGAGAGAGAGAGAGTCTCGCGTTACCGTTCCCATGTGCGCGATAACGCCGCGCGCCGCTCAGGATCGCTCGCAATTACGCCGCATTAAAGCGCGCGAGGGGGACCCTCTCTCTCTCTCTCTTTCTCTCTCTTTTTTCCGCGATAATGTCTCTCCGGGGCATTGCCACACGTAGTGTGTCACACTGAGAGATGCTTTTTGAACTTTCGAGAGCAGCGGAGAGTCAAGTGAATGCGTGTACGTAGAAGGGGCTGTGTGTCATGTGGGGTGCGCGCACGGATATATACGTTTTTATACTCATATGAATTCATGTGCGTGCGCGTGCGCCGGTGATTCCGATCGCCCCATTGTGTTATTGATAAAGCGATGGCCAGTAGGCGCCGTATGGCGCCGCGCGCGACGATCCTTTTCCAGAACGAGGTGCTGTGTGTGTGCGCTTCACTTTTTCTATATACTGCGCGCGCGTATCGGAGTAACCATTATCGAGGTAAAATCGTCGATTCGATTATTGTTTAATCCCATTATATGCGGCCATTGACATTTCACGCCGCGGACGATGGCCGACGTATATACACTCCGATTTGTCTCAATAATCTGTACCCCCACAGCCATAACTCAGCCGGGCCAATATATATATATATCCAGCTCCATCAAAGCAAAACAAAGCAAGCGCGGTTGCACAGCCGGCATCCGTCTCAATTAATAAATTTCCAGCCGGGCGGGCGCAATATCGCCTCGAAATTCTGCACGCAGTCCGCGCGCGTCCAGCACGGAATTCCGCTCATTTCTATATACACAGACCGCGTTCTCTCAATCCGAAAAACTCGTGTGGCGTGGCGGCACATGGTCCATCTCGCACCGCTGGCACAATGCGCTGCTGCTCGTCGTCCCCCGCAGCAGCAGCAGTCGCGTGTGTCTCTCCCTGTTCTTCTGCACCCTCGTACGGGAGAGAGAGAGAGAGAGAGAGAGAGAGAGGGAGAGTGAGCAGATGGGGCTCGCGATTAAAAGAACGAGGAGCGCGCGAGGGCGTTGCTCATTTGGCCGCCGGCGCATTATTACAGTGGCACACACACACACACACGGGCGCTCCATTAAATTCCGGGAAATCGATTGGTTCAACGCTCTCCCTCTGCGCTCTTCGCGTTTCTTCGTCTCTGCGTGTATATATATATACGTTTGCACACTGCTGCTCGCTATACTCTCGTCGCTGCAGCCCCCGAAATGGCGCGTGCACACAATGACGGGCTGATCTATTCAAATTTATGCCGCTGGACTCGTGACGCGCTCGGCCCATCATGCATATGCAGTCCCGCAGCGTGTGTGTGTGATGGATGCATGCGCGAGTGTCTCTGTCTCTGTGTGTGCATGTGGGTAATAACGCGCTGTTTGTTCACGGAAAATATATACCGAGTGCAGAGAGAGATCAATGGGAAATCGTTATATTCTTATGGAAATGCATTCGGTACAGCGCTGTATCGGAAATCTGAAAGATTTTTCCTATATCGCTGCGCGATAGGATATATGCGTCTAATTACCGACCGCGCGCCGGGGCCTTAAAAAAATTCGTCATTTTACAATAAGAAGTCGATTCATCACCTCTCCATCACACCTCTCTGGGAGAGGCTGCACTCCTTCTCCGAATGTCGATATTACGTATTCAAACTCCACACCACAAAGAAATGCATATACGAGGCGCATATATATATACACACGAGGCGGCGGTGGCGGGCATTAGAATAACAATTTTCGAGCGCGGGGCGGACATCCTCCTTCTCCCTCGGCTCTCCGATTTAATAAGGATGGGCTCGTGTTCGCTCGTTGGGGCCCTCGGACGATGACGACGTCGATAATGACGTTAATAAATGCGGATGATCGACGACGAGATGCATGAGCGGGAGGGCAACAGAGAGAGAGAGCTGCCTTATTATCCGTTCCGTTCGTCCCTTTTTCTCTCTCTTGGGCCTCGTGATGTGTTTTATATAGATGGACGCTAGATTTCGGGATAGGAGAGCACGCAGGCTCGTGTTTCTCGCAGTTGTTGTTGTCGTTCTCCTTTTCTTCCTCTTCGCGAGAGAGGCACTGGTAGATTTGTATTCCGTGTTTTTGGGAGGGAACAAAAAATTAATAATTGATGAGTGGGGCCACGGCTGGGGCTTAATTGATTGGTATATAGTGGGCCAAACGTGTGAGATTACGTGTCCTTCGGGAACATTGATATATATACTTATTATAGCGTTGGAAATTGAAAAATCGTGTCGATTTTCAGTAAACCGCATAAACAACAGTTATTATAACTGTTGTTTATGCGGAATGCTTTTAAAGCATCAAACGCATTAGAGAGAGAGAGCGAAAAATTAGATATATATGTATATATCCATTACGCAACATTTCACTTGCCGAGAAAGAGAGAGCGTGTGTTGCCTCCAACATAAAAGCCGCAGCTGAGCGTATCGGAGCCATCAGGCGCGATTATCCCCGGGAACCCCCGCAAAAACGCGAAAGCTCGGCCCCTCACGGCTGGCCGTTAATCAGCCGCGAAATTTGTCGCGTCGAAAAAAGCACCTCTCCGCCCGCTCCGTGTGCCACCCATGCGCACACGTTCTCTCTCTCCCCGTCTCTCCCTCTCTCTCCTCTCGCGATTTCCGATCGCACTCACGCGCGTGTCTCCGGGCCGCGTAATGAGGATCTCCGCGCACGCGAGCGCGAGAGAGAGATTCACGAGCGTAATTATTTGCCGATCACGCGGAGCGGCGGCGGCGGCGGTGAGCCTCGATCACGTCAACCGTCGTTAATCCGATGCTATCGCGCGCTGCATGCGCGCGCAAGGGGATTCCCTCGAGAGAGAGAGAGAGAGTCGGACTAACGCGCCATCGATAACCGAATATCGCAGCTCGTAAATCAGCCGAGCGCGCGAGCGAACTCTCCTCTCTCTCTCTCTCTCTCTCTGTCTCTGTCTCTTCCTCGGCGTTTTTTATTCCGAGAGAGCAGTCGGTGCACACGGCGGCGCGGCTGATGCTGATGCCTTCTTGCTGCTTTCTATTTTTCTCTCGCTCCTTTCGCTCTGCGCGCGCACGCGCGCATGCAGGCTTCGACGCTCTTTGTCTTATTCGGCGCTCTTTTTTTTCTCTCTCTGTGCGCGGGAGTTCCGTTTGCTCCGAATTAGTTTTATCTTTTTGTTTTATAAGGAGGCGCTACTTCGGTACTTTTACGGTTATTTCGGCTCGATTTTCGAACGCGCGCGGAGATGCCAAAGTGTCGCTCCGAGACGTGAGTTTTCGAATAGTTTTGGGTAAATGAGCTTTCACATCCATCTTCTCTCGGCTTTTTTCTCCTCTCGCTCTTTTTTTTACAAGGCTCCGTTCGCCGTGTATTTATTTCTCTTTCTTCTCCGAGGCTTCTCCTTTTTTTTTGTTCACTATATACGAAAGGTTACTTTTGAGTGGCTTTTATTTTATCCGCCGGTTGAGTCTCACGTATGATTATAATAGCCCTATTAATTATTCCCAACCGATCGTCTAATCACACTCCATTAAAACTCTAAACTATGTTATAATACAATATACGCATATGTATTCTTCTTTTTTTTCTCTCCCTCGGTCCCTATAACTCTCTCGCTCAACACGAAAACGCTTCGAATTTCAAATGTGCACACACGAGCTCGCATCGAAATTTCGAAATCCCTCGGCTCTCGAACGTCGCTGTTTTGAAAACAATAAATCCGTACGTCGCGCTGTTTTTTCACCCGGCTCGCTGTTTTTTTTCTCTCTCCGATCTCTCTCTCTCGAAAAATCACGCACGTGCTACAAGACCAACGTTTCTCACACACACACACGTACAGAACGTGCTCGGCTCTCGGGTTTCACGGACGCAGGTCAGCAGCCAGCGCCGATTTTCCGGTCGTTTGAAAAATAAACTTTTTCGGGGAAGGGCGCGCGCGCATCACCGAGGTATACGGGCCGGGAGAGAGCCATAATGGATTTTTTCGTGTCTCGATGCGTGCTCGTTGAATTTTACGGGATTTGACGGGCGCTCTCACTACGATATCGGCCGTTAGGCGGTTTAGTGCGTGCCCGCCGACTGTGAAGACGTCTTAGCGAGCGACCGTGAACGTGTCGTGGAACATAATTTTTTTTCCCCCCCCCCTCTACACGGATAGATATAATAATTCGTCGACTTTATCAAGTATAATATAAACTATATCTCTTGGTTCGTTTTGCGAGTAAACGCAGAAGAATTATATATTACAATATACGGGGCGCGTTAAGAGCGGGGAAGAAACAACAAAATTATATACCGTTGAAAAGCAAACAGCTTCGCGGAATTCCCGACGCGCATAACTCACGGGGCGGCTGCAGTGAGCGGCGCGGCTTCGAAATTTAATAAATAATTAGGCCGACGACCTTCCGCAATCTTGCTCCGGCAATTTTTCGCCTCTCTCTCTCTCGAGCGCGCGCGCGTCTTTTTTGCCTCTCGGTCCCTACGCCGCCGCCGACGACGTAAGAAACATCGGCAGTCTGCCGGTTTACTACGCGAGGAAAGCTGCTGCACACAAGGGACTTGCGCGCGTAATTACAAAGCCTCCGCCGCGAGCGTAAACGAATTTTTCCCCGCGTGCGCGCGTAACAGAATAATAATGCGCTCCACTTGCGTCGTGAAATCCCCACTCTGTCTTTACATGCGTGCGCGCGCGCGTAATTGCGACCGTGATCTTTAGTGCGTTTTCCGCGATGCACTTTTAACGGCCGAATAATTCGTCGTCGATGTTGCTGCNNNNTGCTGCCCCGCTTCGCGGCTCTCGGAGAAAAATCGCGCCGCGGATTTTACGGCGCGCGGCGGCGATCGCAAAAATGCGTAACGGTCGGCGTATACCGTAAGCCCATAGCGATGAATTGCGGCATATCGGCCTGTGTGCCGAGTGGTTAAATGGGTATTGTTGTGAATTAATGAGCTCGCCGGCGTGCCTAGGATATATGTCGTTCGTAAAAAATTTATTGCCTCTCGCGCATTTTTGCGCCGACCGAGGTGTGTGTATATATATAGGTGTAATGGCAATTACGCGTTCCTCTACATAAATTTCAATATATGCATTAAAATGCGCTAAAAGGAGCGTCGCGCGCGATTGCGGCGAGCGTATATGTGCGTGCGTGCGTGTATATATGCACACGGAGCGCGTTCGGCAATTTATGAATTGATTAAACAGCCGAGCCACGTAGAGAGAAAAAGCGAGCCGGGACTGAGAGAGAAAGAGAGAGAGCTTGATCCCGGGGCGCGCAAGCGGAGCTCCTTCGGATACGTCATTAACGTTGCCCCCGTGGCGTTTCTACGAAGCTCTCGCGACCGAGTAGCGTGGCCCTCTAAAAATAAAAGAGATCGGGAGAAGGAGGGAGGGAGGGAGCCGGGCATACCCCAATAAATATGAAAACAACAACGACGAGAAAGAAGAAAGGGGGAGAAGGATTCGAATTAGCCTCCAACCTGTTTCCAGGCATAACAGACGCGCGCTCGCTCGCCTCGCCTCGCTCTTTTTTCTCCTGCGCTTCGTGCACTCGCTCGTTCGCTTCCCTCTCTCACTTTCTCTCTAAAATTTCTTTCTCTTCATCTCCGCGCGCATGCCGCGCTCGCTCTCTCTCTCTCTCTCTCTCTCTCTCTCTCTCTCTCTCTCTCTCTCTCTCTCTCTTTCCTCCGCGATTCTCTCGCGTCTCACTTACTCGGCATCTTTTTGCTCGGGAATAAGAGAAAAAGAAGGGAGGAGGTGGAGGCGAACGTGCACGCGGGGAGAAATGATTTAACAAAAAGCGCTGCCCGGCCCAGAAGTCTAACTCTGCTAATGTTTAGGATCGTTTAATAATGCCCGACTGTTGATTGAACAGAACTAAACTAAACAATAAATACTCGGCAACAATCATCACACATGCGTATACATACAAAAATTTCTTTCCCCAAACATTGAAATTCGACGAGAAAACACATCAACGAACCTCGCCATACAGCATCACACGCACACACACACACACACAGTCCCGATTCAATTCTCAAGCGGCCCGCTCCTTTTCTCTCTCTCCCCGCATCCTTTGTCGTGCTGCTCCTTTTTCCCTCTCTCTTCCTCCGCGTTTTTCTATGCTCCCCCCCGCTCATAATGCAGGATATACGGCGAACACGCACGAGGACTAAAATTCGGCTCTGTCTTGCATTTTCAGTGCTGGCAGCATTGCGAGACTCTGGAGAGGCAGTCGGGCGGCAACTGGAAGCCGGCCCAGCATCAGCAGCAGCAGCAGCAACAGGCGAGCGTCGGCGGCAGCGGCAGCAGCCGCGGATCCGCTGGCTGCGACGAGCGCGAGTACAAGCAGGTAAAAAAATGATTTACGTTAGTATGCTACTCTCCCTCTGTGCGTATAATATATACGTATATATATATACGCGCGCGCCCCCCTACTATGAGACAGAGAGCTTTCTTTGCTCTCTCTCTCTCTCTCTCGCTCTGCAGCGCGAGGGTTTCGGTACAATGGGGAATTGAATCTTCTAGTGTGGATCTTTCTCTCGTTCTTTCTTTCGGGGAATTGAAACGGGCCTCGAGGTGGATTTCTTTTTTACTTCTTCACGACGGCGCTGCTGTTGGATTAGTTTGCTCGAGAAATCAGTTTTTCGGAGTGATCGCATATATATATAGATTTTGAAGGCGAAAAATTCACGTGTTCTGAGAATAAAATTAACGATCGTTGTGGGAACCGAAATTTGTCGTATACACATCACGATTAATTGTTGCATCCATAGTCTGCCGCAAAAAAAAAGAGTCTACCGCAAAAAAAAAAGATACTGCCCGACGACTCATATATAACGAATTATTATTCAAATAATCGGATATAACGAGCCATAATTTACCCGTACTTTATAGCGCGTCTTAATGAATTCAAACACGACGAGAGGGAGAGCCGAAAAAAAGCTCCCGACATCGCCGACGAAAAAAAAAAAGAAAAGGACGACGAGGGCGAGCTTAAATTAGTCCTTAATAGCCTCCATTTGAGTTATTAACGCGGTCTACACGAAAATTTGAGTAAGCTATCCGCGGCACGAACGGAATGTCGGCCCTCTCTCCCCCCTCTTTATATGCATCTTCTCTCCGCGCGTCTCGCATTTACGCATATAATACGTATATATATATAATCGCCACTCCTCTAATTCGCCATGCAAAAATCCCTGCGCCGCGCGCGGCCAAGACGAGAACACGAGGCTCCCGTAATTAATTCCTTGTTTATAATCGCCGTATATGCGCGCCACTATATACGGCGCATTAATTACGCATTAAAGGCGGCGTGAGTTATTGGAGGAGGGAGAGATTTTTCGATGCGCGCGTCCTACACACCACTTGAAATTTACATTTCTTTCCTCTCTATTTTTTCTCCCCGCGCCCGTGTATACAACGCCGCCGCCGCTTATCGTGCAATTAATTCTTTTAAGATGGGTTATTAATTTTTCCTCGAACGTTTGACAATAGTATTAATGAGGCGTCGTTTTTCCTGCCTATAAATACGAATACACAAGCACCGCGGCGAGGGATACTCCACTCGAATCCAACCGCGGTCACCGCAATTTCAAGTATATTAACTCTTGTAGCCTCTCGCACACGTGTCCCACCAAAGCGCCTCGTCATAAAAACTTTTTTGTCAACGCGTCTGACAGGGCAAAAAATCAATCTCCTCGCGATTCAGGCCGGTGACGAAAATCAGGGGTAGGGGAAGGGGGGAAAAAGTAAAGAGCGAAAAAAAGTTCCGCGCTCTCGCGACGATCAGACGCGATGTCTCTCGGCCGCTAAATGCCCTCACTCCTTTTTGCGGGCTAATCGCGAACCGTGAACAAGCAGCGCTCGGTCTCGCGAACACACACACACACACACACATATATATATATAGAGAGAGAGGAGGTAATCCTTCTGCAATCCGATCGCCGCACGGCCGCAGCGAAGCGCGCGCTCATCGATCCGACTGCGCGCCGCACACGCGGAGACGCGCGCTGCACAGCCTTCTCGAGTTACTGACCCTTTTTCGGCCGATCCGATCGCCCGCGCATTATTACACGGGCGGAAGAAGCGCGGCATTCCTATTTCTACAGTCCGTCGAGGACTCGCGAGGCCACTTTTGCGAGATCTGCTCTTTGTATATGTAATGTGCAAAATTTTGATCAACGGAAGTTTTAGGATTTCTCTTATAGTTACACAATGGTGCTATATTTCTGTGCAAAAATTTTCGAGTATATCAAAAATAATATAGGTAACGGCGATCCATTGATTCTATATTTTTATAAAAATAATCTTACAATAACGTCGTTAAGAGGATTTTTTTTATTTCGAGTCATTGAATATGAAACAACTCACATATGATAATTAAATGTAAATTAATTCAAAGATTCTAAAATAAGCGCTATTTCTTTCAATTTCGATATCAAATTCAAGATCGGATAGTATCGAATTTCAGCTGAAAGAAACTGTCGAAAAAAGTCCTATATATTTGTCAGGCGGGCGAGTGACTGCATTAAGGCAGGCTCTATATATCGTTCCCAAGATCGGAAACCCCACGTGCGGCTCTTCGAATTTCGGTTTTCCAATTTCCAACGAACTACAAACGCTCTCACACACAGCAGAGGCACAATATCGGGTGCCGTAGTGCTGCCTCGCGCCGTCGGCTCTCGTTTATACGCGGCCCGCTCAAAAAATCGCCGGACCGCGAGAAAATTCCTCCTCGGGCTCCCACGACGCACTCCAACACACACACACTCAGGCGCGCTCACGAGTATAAAGCGATGAGGGACCGACAAGCGAGAGAGCGAGCGAGAGAGAAAGAGAAAAAGGAAAGAGAGAAGGCGCGTCTCAATTCGGCGATCCATCTTGTGTGGAAGCGCGCCCTTCGGTCCTCCGCCGAGCTCGCCGGGCTGCAATAGGAGACGACGAGCGCGACAGAGATAGAGAAAGAGAACGGGAGGGAGAGAGAGAGAGAGAGAGAAAAAGAACGCAGACACAGGGCGAGTTTCTCGTGAGACGTAGAGCGAACGAGAGCTATACCTACCTGCCGATTTTCACGAAAGGCCGAACAGAAGCCCGCCCGGTCGCGCCGCGCTTAGTAGATCGGTTTTGAAGAAAAAAGCAGCGCCCGAGCAAAGAAAACGATCGACGTGTCTGTCTGTGTGTACGTCGCTCTCTCTCGGCGTGTCGCCGATATTGATCTTCACCGAACGCTTCCCCGAAGTGTCTATAGCTGCACAATGGACTACTGCACCGAGACAGAGAGACACAGGCCGGGAAATTTATCGCCGAAAAGTCGCCGGCCGTGTATAAACGCGCGCTTTTGTCGGGTAATTACGGCCGCGACGATCGCGTACAAAATCGTGCGAAGGCAGATGATCGTTGTAGGTAGATATAATGTACGTATACGGAGAAAAACGTGTATGTTTGACAGTCTTGCCGAGGGGTTATTTATTGGCTGATGCGGCCCCGTAATATTTCGTGTCCACGCCGCCCGCCTTTTTGGATTTTCCATGCCTGATTTTTCAACAGTGGACCTTAAAATCGTCCAGTCATCCGTTTCGGACATTTCTCGGACAAAGCCGCAAATTATAAGGCGAAACATGAATTTACTTTTCTAAATATAGCTTAACCATAAAAGAGTATTATTTTAGCCGTGAAAAAAAGTATAACGTGTTGCGCAAATTCTAAATTTAGCTAATCTTCTGGCGGATCAAAATTTCCACTTGCGCGCAAACTTCTCCAATTCCACGCACTCCAGCGTAAATCAAGAGTCCGCGAATCCAAGCACGCACTCCTCTCTCTCTTTCCCCCAGCTCACAATGAACCTACCGCTCCTGCGCTTCTATACGGCACACAATGCACGCACTCACGCACCGAAAATACGCGTCTCTCTCTCTCTTCAGATGAGCAAACAAAAAAGGGGCCCTCGGCTCCTCGTCTCTCTCTCTCTCCTTCTTATTCTCATACCAGGCTCTCTCGCTACAAGAACGAGAGAGAGCGAGTCGTTGTTCCTGCGCTCGCGCGCGCTCGTCCTACTGCAGCAGCAGCGGCAGAAGCATGAGCGGTGGCGGCAGCAGCTCGCGATAAGGATCGCGCTGGCTCTTCAAATATTTAGGGCCGTTACATACTCGTCCGCTCTCTCTCTCTCTCTCTCTCTCTCTCTTTCTCTCTCTCTCGCAGAGAGCAAGAGAAGTATATAGAGGGCATTAGACGCGCGCGTGTGCGATGAGAAATTAAGCGTAAAAGGCGGACGAGAAATTTATGAAAAGAAAGAATACGGCCCGCAGTGTATATATATAGTATCATCAGCGCGCCACACGCGTAAATCTTATCTCTCGGCGCGTTCCTTTTTTACGCTCGCGCGCGCCTGCGCCCGTAAAAATTACGAGCAAAACGGCACCGGCTAGTCTATGCACTCGCTCGTATATACACCTTTATACATTCACGACGTGCAGTACCTGTTCCCTCTTCTCCCTGGCCCTCTCTCTCTTTCTTCGAGGAATTTCCTGGGAGTCTCTCTCTCGGGCTCGTTAATTAGGGCCGCGCGAGCGTCGTCGTCAATGGGCCACTAAAATTACCCGGGCGACACACGTATATATATATCTAAACGAGCGAGCGCGCTTACGGTACATATAAAGAGAATTTCGGCAATCGACGCGCAGGAAGATAGCGTCGCCCGCTAATTATTTACTTACGGGCCTAAGTAAGTTATCCCCGGCGCGGTTCTTTCATGCGCCGCGCGCGTTTTTTCGCACCGTCCGAGCGAGGGGAGAGAGAGAGCGTGCGGAATTGCTCAATTTATGTTGCGACAAATTTTAAGGCTGGATTCCTCGATTGCGCCGGATAAAAAGTCAAGCCCCGGCGGCGTGGTGAAATTTCAGAATCGAGGCTTCGGGACTGGTACACATATATTTTATTTTACTTCGAGTTGGGAAAGGGGGGCGAAATCATGTTAAACGATGGGTTATGAGCCAAGCGAAATAACTTTCCCATAGTCTAGACTGCGCGTAATAGTTGTCACTCGAAAACACAGGAAAGAAGAGCTTCAGCTGTCGAGACAGTCCAAGGCCGGCTCGCCCTCATTAACACCACTGACTTGACACGATCCTCTTCTTTCCCGCGTCCACTCGAGAATGGCCGCATCATCGTGAAATTGCCCCTAAAAGATCCCCTCCACCCATATATATATATATATACATATCTACATAGCCACACAAGTGCAATCGACTAACGTCAGGCTGTTCTTTGTCTGCCAACAGTGTCCGTCCTGCAAGACCGCCTGCGAGTACCGGAAGAGCCAAGTGGTCGAGGAGTACCTGCCGTCGATGCTGCCGGCGCCGCACAAGGCGCCCGTCCACCTCTCCAAGAACGACGTGGCCGTGCTGATGCGCAAGACCAACCAGAAGTGGAAGGTCTTCGACTACTACCCGGGCGTGCGCGTGCCCTCGAGCCTGCGCCAGGACGAGTGGGTGATCGCCGTGGTCGAGGACGGCGGCGTGACGCACTTCAGCTGGGAGGAGTGGTTCCCCACCCTCGACGCCCTCAAGGAAGGCCCGCTCTACGAGGCCACCATCTCCTGGAAGGACGTAGACTCGCAGCTCGCGCGCCAGCAGGTCGTCGAGCAGAAGAAGTTCAACGACCGAGTCCGGCAGTTCTTCCTCGAGAAGTACGGCGAGAAGGTGCTCGAGTGGAGGAACCAGGACGAGGAGCAGGCCATCCCCGAGGAGGTCTTCAGGCGGTTCTTCTTCCGCGGCAAGGAGCAGAAGAGCCACCAGATCGAGGAGAACCCCGAGCCCTCGACCGTCGACTCGGAGGACGAGCGCAACAAGAGCCAGGTGGCCAAGGAGTCCTTCGTCGTCTCCTGGGAGCCGGAGGCCGGCGGCCTCATGGGCAACCAGGTCGCCGACTCGAACTTCGCGCAGATCAGCCTGCTCCCGGGCACCAAGTACCTCGTGAGAATAGCCTCGAACGAGGGCCCGGGCAGCTTCCCCATCGAGGTCGACACGAGGCCCAACTCCGTGCAGATACGCGAGATCGCGACGGGCATCGAGGCCAGCACCTACGCCTGGGGCATGTTCGCCGGCTTCGCGAGCATGCTGTCCCTCTGCCTCATCCTCTTCTTCGTCAATAGGTCGTGCGGCAAGGAGAAGCTCCTCGAGCCCGTGGAGGAGGTCTGATGAACAGCGCAGAATTGCGACGTGCCGCGACACTGACTTTCTCCTGACTTCCTCGAGGAGGAAGCACGGAGATAAGGACTGCCGAGGATGATTCAGCGCCGAGGGAAGTCCGAGACTGAGAGGGATCACGATAGCGATGATTCGTCATTCGAGAGAGAGAGAGAGAGGAAGCGAGTTATTATAGGCGTGTATAGAGAGCGAGAAAGTATGGAACTGGTGCGATATATGCGATCGCCTCCCCAAGGCCAGTCTTTTATTTTCATTTTCCTTCTTTTTTTTATTCTGTATAGAACCAATGAAGTACAATTCGCGAATATCTTCGGAATTCTACTCGTATCGTATGTATCTGTTAATAATGTATGTAGGAAAAATAATGTAACGCGAGCGCGTGATTATTATCGCGCGCTGCTCGCGCCACCGACGTCTGTATATGTCAATTGTATAAAGTTATATATTTTTCTGTATAATGTAAACCGATGTATAGGACACGTGTTACAGTTTCACCAAAATGCCATAATAATAATGTATAATCCGGACGCGGCGTCGCGTGGGGGGACGACGACGCAGGCTCGCCTCGGCGCGATTATTCGCGCGAATCCATCGTTTAGATATATAGTTTAAGCGGTAGTTAGAAACGAATTTAATTAATTGTGCGGAAGTTTATAAGGAGCGAGCCAGCCCCACGCGCGACAGCCGCGAGTTTCTAATGATATAAAGTGCACGAACACAGTACACCCACACACGTAGCCGGACACTTGCAGTTATAATAGTTTTGTAATTTCAAACACGAATAATATACACTCACACACGGACATACGCGCATATCTTCACCCACACTCTTTTGTATGATATTTTTGTAATTAATATTATTGACCGTGCGACTTGCTCAAGCTGCAACGAACAGACTGTACGAGAGTTCCTAATTGGTAAGGAGAGCGCATGCGACTTGATTGTGTCGCGCGCCAAAACGTTTGTATTTATTTGTAAATAGCATACTGTAAATATTAATTAGCCAATTTAATAAAACTTATACATGTGAATATAAATATAATTGTGGTTATTGATTATTACAA
>JAPYZP010009997.1:0-11053 GCA_030522985.1 Torymus sinensis
CTACATATTTCATGTAATATTTAAACAAACCTCGAAACATTACACGAAATATTTCAGAAATACTTCATCAATATTATCAGGTATATTTCCTGTAATATTTTCGGATAATTTCTATAATAATTTTTGTAACATTTTCTGCGGCCTGGAGCGTTTCGTGAAATATTTCTGAAATATTTAAGAAATATTTCAGCAATATTATCAGGTATATTTCCTGTAATATATTTTCATGCGGCCTGGAACGTTTCGTGAAATATTTCTGAAATGTTTTATTAATACTTTCGGTAATGTTTCGCGTAATATTTTAGAAATGATTCCTACATATTCAATGTAATATTTCATATAATAATTTTGAAATATTTCTGGAATAAATTAATAAATATTTCTGAAAATATTTCCGAAAGATTTCCCCAATATTTCCTTAAATGTTTCGTGAAATTTTGTGGAAATATTTTCAGAATAATTCACATTAAATTTCAAATAAAAATGAAATTTAATGTGAATTATTCTGATAATATTTCCTCAAAATTACACGTAACATTCAAGGAAATATTGGGGAAATCTTCACTCCACAATATTCAAAACAAAATTTCTTTTTCTAGATCCTTACAATAATATATATATATATATATATGTATATATTATGTTGTATGTTATGTATATATGTAATTACGAAGGCAGAATATTTGTCCTTACAATTTTATTTTTTGACCACTCGCGTACAAAAGTTTTTATAATGATTAAGTATTTATTTTTAAGTTAAGATTATAGTTTTTAACACAGTGTGTGTGTGTGTGTGTGTGTGTGTGTGTGTGTGTGTGTGTGTACAAATGTTGTTTTCGTAATGGTGTGTGTGTGTGTGTACATGTGCGTGTGAACTTGTATTTAAAAAAATTTAGTTTTCGTCGCTAGAATGGTCAGGTGCAGACGGTGGAAGCATAGGCTTTGATTTTTTTCGTTTAGATGAGTTCGGGCTGAAACATACCAATAATGAACGTATAAATTAAAGCAGAATTGTTGTCAATGTATAAAATAATGTATATATTTGTAACCCTTTCATAAAAACTTTTAAAAAATTTGAATTTTATAATTTTAAATATCGTAATCCGCGAATAAATAAAACTGTTACTACTCTTTTAAATCTTAATGTACAGTTCAATTTGATTATAAACAAGAAAAGAGCATATATATATAAAATGTTATTACTCTTCCGCTCGTTTTCTTCTCGTTCCTGCCGCATCCAGCCATTTTGAGATACTTTTTTTTGTATCTTCGTCCGTATAAGTGGGAAAAGACATCTTGACAGCTTCTACAAACAAAACATTATTTATACAAGTGATCTAACTAATAGTACATTATGATACGAGTGTGGAACGTGATTATTTACCACATGAGACGTTTTTCGCCCGAGCGAAGTGACTGAGAAAAGTCGAATGCGGTAAAAATCACTTTACGCACTAGTGTCATACAATATTGTATACCACGAGAGCCGAATAATCATAATAAAGTTATAATTTTGAGTTTAGAGTGGTATAAAATATTGAATATGAATCGTTTATAAGTTTTACTTACGGTAAATGCATGAGCATAAAGCGAGGTTCGAAAAGACTTCCTTCTTTTTATGCCCAACGTAGCTGTATACGTCACCCACTTTGTCTGTCATAACAGAATACAATACATTGTATATCATGTCATGCGCACTACTTCCTCCTTTATTTTTCATGTACAAGACCTGCAAATAGTTTGTTATTATTATTATTATTTTTAACTTTGTTTATGTACAATAAAATATATTAATGAACATAAGCAATCAAACTTTATAAATAAGCAATCAATGTATGTAATGCTTTAAGTATTATGTTACATTCTTAAATAAATGTGCGTCTTTCTTTCTTTCTCTCTCTCTCTCTGCCACTCTATCTTTTTCTCTCTCTCTCTCTCTCTCTCTCTCTCTCTTGTCTTCTCAACCTATTACATATTTAATAAAATAAACATCCGCAGTCCAGTTCATGCAGTTTTCTTAACACTATTAACACATTTTGGCAAATTACACGGAAAGTCCTCGGCAGTGTTCACAATTCGGTCTACATTGGCATAGCACTAGATTTTTTTCGTATTGCGAGTGTACGCCCTTTCTTTTTACTCAGCAGTTTTTTTTTTGGTAGGCTCGATATTGAGTTGGAAGGGACAGCGAGAATCTTACTACTAAGAAAAATATGGAGCACAGAAAAATCATGTGTGGTTGTAGCGCGGTATATTCTCTTGTTGACTCAAGACAGGAATATGCATGCGTGACATCTTACCGTTAATATAAGCACAGTAGCCATTCGTAGAGTAATTAACGCCGAGTTACGCGATGCCGAGGTCTTTTCGTGCAAAAGAAAATATTGTATTGAAAAAATAATTTCTATGACATTTTCTTACACTGAAGCATTTGATTTAAATGGAACTTATGTTTGTTAAATTTTGTTATTTCTAAATAGTTATAAAATATTGCTCGAGGTGGCATAATTTCATAGAAATTATTCTAGTTTCAATTAGATGTCAGAGACACGTTTGTCTTCAAAGTTAAAAACTCGGACAGAATAGTCAAATATATAAAGGTGTTAATAACTATATGTGATCTGTGTGGATCACAAACATTATCTTAATAATTTGAAAAATTGATCAAACTCATATATTGCAAAACACGAATTTTGTTCCATATGTTAGATAATACATGCCTCGTGACATCTCTATTAATGAAGGATAGTTTTATCATAAGAAAATTCATAAAGAATTGCAATGTAAAATTTAATTGGCCCACGCGATGCGGCGCGCGAAGCGCGCATTGACACTACTAGTGAACCAAACAAGGCATAATTTCATTCAATGAAAATCTTGACGTTTAATGTGAAAAAAATACTTTCTTTATATTTTAATGATAAAACTATAAAGTGATAATAAAGCGAAACTCATTAAAAAATATGCATGCGCCACTAGTACGTGTAAATAAAATTCAAATTTTATTGGTTTATACCAATTTCATGGTTCATGGCTGGTTACAATAAATGACTGGCTGCTCGGCGCCCGGCTGCTGAGTTAGTTTAGTTGAACCTTAAATAAAAATAGTAGTTTTCTGCACGACTGTGAGTTTGTCGCCCGAGCACGAAGCGAGGCTGACAATCTCATCCGTGTGAAAAACATATTTATTCGTTCAATACACAAATGTGAAAGTGATTTTATTCTTATGTGGCCTTTTCACCCTCGCTTCGCTCGGGCGAAAACGTCCACACGAGGATAAAATCACTTTTTCGCACTTGTATCGAAAATAACTATTTTGATACTCTGTGCGCTAAGTACTACTTTTCGCTGATCACAAGCGTGCGTAAAAGTGGTATTTGTCGCATGGAGTATCAAAAATTGTAAATATAATTAAACAAATTACCACAGTATCGAAGAATGATCTCTTCTCCAATTGTTTTTCAACCGTCTCAATTTTCTTGTCTTCATTGTCGACAGGAAAGTATTTTGCTAATTTTTCCTCTAAACCTTTGTTAATAAAGCCGCCCTGGCCAGACCTCGCATTCTGCGCAACTTGTAATTGCGTTAGTTTCGATTCGAGTCTATCTACTTTCTTCGTGAGCATCTTCAGTTCTCTCAACATTTTCTTGTTTAATGCTAAAGTAATAATTGGTTTTAACATTTTCATCAATTATTATTATTATGTTCATTGTTAAGGTAGTTCTCTAAAATATCAAAAAGTGGGTTTGAAAAGCAACAAAATTATAGCGTATTCTTAAAACTCTAAAGAATTTTTCTTTATTTTTTAAAATCTAGGTTGCCGACATATTTTTTGAGAAAAAAATTATTGAAATTATTCATTTTTATATGGCAGTTAATGAGAATCATATCTATTGTTATAGAAAGTGATAAAGTTTTGTTACTTTAAAGGTGGGTTTTCAAAAATATAAAAGTATGTTCTTAAAGATCAAATTATGCTCTTTCTTATGAGTGCAAAAAATATGTGTCAAGCCAACCTTTTTAAAAAGATATTTATCATTGAAAATAAAAAATCAACGTTTTCCTAACCTATTTCGCGCTACTACGTGAATCATAAGTTAGTGCAATTACACATTATTTATTTTCTACACTATGTTTACAACATCCTTTTACTTAAAAAGTCGTGTAAGTTCATAAATAGTTTTTTCATACATGATTTGACTAAAAAAATGTTAATTTAATATTTATTGTTTCGTGATTACTGCATTGACTCACGAGTCCTTAGAGAACTACCTTAATTGAAACAATACACTGAGCAATACAGTAAATATAATGAATAAAAATACTAACAAAAAATTACTCCAGTAGCCTCTTTAAAATCTGCTGGATCCCATGTTTCAATATCCTGTATTTGGTTCGCAATACTCTGGTCTGTAATAATTCATATTTAATGAATTGAAAAAGGGGGATTGTATGTGTCTACAAAATTTTAGGTATTATTTGCAATATATAGGGTAGACTTATAGAAAAAGTGGAGCTGTATCGTTTTTGCTGGATATTGAATGGAAAAAAGTGGAAATATGGTTTTTTCGGAAATTATCCTTTAAAAAATGTGAAGTTATGTTGTTTTTCCTGGAGTTATTGTTAAAAAATGGAGATACGTGGTTGATAAAGGACTGTTCGAAGATAAGAAATAAGTTTTTACGGAAAGCCACTGATTTCTATAGTTATTATTTAAAATATTGTTCACGAATGTATCATGAAGCTATTACCTTTTCCAATAGTTGAACGATTCCCGTTTTCAGTGTCTCGTTCTATAACTTCTTTTTCTGCAGGAAGTGTCTTCTCATGGATGTTATCCGTCTCTACCTCCTCATCGTCAGTTTCATTGGACAAAGAGTTGCAAGGAATTGGTGTCGGAATTTCAGGCATTTCTGGAGTTACTTTAAGAGAAGTCGGCACTACTAAGTCTTTGTCTTTCTGTTTTTGATTACTTTTTTCCTCTCCGGAAGACGTATCATCAGTTGACGAATCCTCTACTACATCTTTTTTTGGTTTTTTAGCTTGGGGGATGTCATCATTATCGTTAGACTTTTTTGCTCTGACTGATCTTGTACGTTTCATCTTTTCGTAATCACTTACGTCTGACACTTGGTCTACTAAACCCATTTTATCGATGGCATTGGTGTAATCATCTAAAAATAATATTATGCTAGGTATACTTTGAAATTAATAAATACAAATTTGAGGTTAGAAATAAATATACAAAATTTTTAGGTTATAAACTATAAAAGCTTATTGGAATATTTTTTGTTTTTTGTGAAGTATTAAATAAAGAATAAAATTTGAACATAATTATTGCCATAATTTATTCTAATATTAACATATTTAATTCTTCGAAGATTAAAAACATTTTTATTGTTTTGAATTTTACCGTTGTAATTCAATAACTAATCGTATTGTTTGAAAATACTCTTCTACTTCTGCTCATCACTTTAATAAATAATTAAAACACGTCATTTAGTTTTTAAGCCACAACCAACATTAATTTGATTATTATTTATTTCATACTTTTCACTCCAATCATTTTCATTCCAATACTTCCAATTAATAATACCTAATTATCAAATACTCAATTTATTATAAAATTATTTACCATAGTATTTGAAAATCTTTAGTACGGGGTAGGTTGCCCAGTTCTCTTCTGGTTTTGTAACTCGTATTACAGCTTTACTAATTTTATCGCTGTCTTTGTAAGGTGGCCATTTCATTTCATTTTTATTAGCAGATAACCATAACGACGGGATGACTCGCTTGCCATCCTCGTCCTCAATTATCACATATTTTTTCATGATCTTAAAAAAAAACAGAGTTAAAAAATTGATAATTATATTACATTATTTATATTAGTATTTATATAGTTTATTGGTCTATATAGGTAATATTTTCTATTGATTGCTGTCATTCATCTCATTAATTCTCATTATAAATTATTTTTTTCCTACTTTTACAAGATATGCCATATACCATTACAATGCAAAATTTAAATTTAAACAATTATAAGTATTATGAATTTGATGGTTCAAGTTAGTGACATCGAAAATAAACTAATGATATTACTTTAAAGAATATATAAAAAAAAAAAATGAATAAGCGCGACCGCACTACGATGGCAAGTATAAGTCCTAACTAGGAGAGGGTCAGGGATCCGGACCATGGATTCGGCTGAAACTTTGGGATAGGTTTTTGGATACCTATAGTCCGGGCGCCCAGAGGGTTCCCGTGGCCGATTAAGGTCCACGGGTACACCAAGGTTTTTCTTACGTATTTTTGCGCGCTGAACACGAATTTCGAGGGTGATAAGCCGGGAAATGGTCAGAAAATTAGTTATAGACGATTTTCCGGAAAATTTTCATTTTTGGCTCCACAAAAATTTTTTCGTATTCTTCACGTCACTTTATGAAGAAAATGTCTTACAACATTTTTTCATAAAATGCATAGTTTCCGAGAAAAAAAATCAGGAAAGTTGAAAAAAGTGAGCATTTGAGAGCACGACGCGCGCCCTTTTTTCAACTTTCCTGATTTTTTGCTTTCTCAAAGAGAAAGCTTGGTAACGGTTAAATTTTTCGACGCCGAGATTTTGATGATTTTCGACATTTCTGAGCTCCCTGAGTCGAAAAATGCGTTTTCTAGAAAATGTCTGCGTATGTGTGTGTGTGTGTGTATGTGTGTGTGTGTGTGTGTGTGTGTGTGTGTGTGTGTGTGTGTGTGTGTGTGTGTGTGTGTGTGTGTGTGTGTGTGTGTGTGTGTGTGTGTGTGTGTGTGTGTGTGTGTGTGTGTGTGTAATGAATTTGTCCGCGGCATAACTCGATACTGGACGGAGGTATCAAGTTTATCTTTGGCAGATATCTGAAGTTCATTTTGAAGTTGTGCAAGTTCAATTATATAGTTGATTGGATAATAGTAAGTCGGTTAAAAAAAATAAAGAAAAATATGGAAAAATCAAAAATTTTTTTTTTCGTCGCCGGGTTTGCATGTTGGTCAGATGTAAGCACATTTTCTTAAAGTATTTAAAATTACCTATAAATCATATTTTTGTTGTCCCGATCGGGTTATATTAAGTGGGTTAAAAAAAATAAAGAAAAATATGGAAAAATCGATTTTTTTTTCGTGGCCGGCTTTGCATATTGGTCGGATGTAAGGGCATTTTCTTAAAGGACTTGAAATTACCTATCAATTCATATTTCTGTCGCCCCGATCGGGGAATATTAAGTCAATGTAAAAATAAAAAAGGCGCTAACTGCTTTAACAGAATGCTTTTCATAAGTTTGAGGGTTGGCGAGCGAAGCGAGTTATTAAGCTAAAATATTAATTTATAAATTCAATAAATAGCACGTGATAATACCTTAATCTTTTTTATTAGCAATTTAATAATTACAAATAACTATTTGAAATATAATTTTCTTGATCATTTTGAATATTGAATTTATGGAAAATCAGATATGCACAAAGAATGAAATTTTCCAAAAGATTATTTGATGTAATTTATCAATTCTCTTTGAGAAAGCATTCTGCTAAAGCAGTTAGCAGCGGTTTTTTCTTGGAAACTATGCATTTTATGAAAAAATGTTGTAAGACATTTTCTTTATAAAATGACGTGAAGAATACGAAAAAAATTTTTTTGGAGCCAAAAATGAAAATTTTCCGAATTTTCCGGAAAATCGTCTATAACTAATTTTCTGACCATGAAAATCGTCTATAACTAATTTTCTGACCATTTCCCGGCTTATTACCCTCCAAATTCGTGTTCAGTGCGCCAAAATACGTAAGAAAAACCTTGGTGTACCCGTGGACCTCAATCGGCCACGAGAACCCTCTGGGCGCCCGGACTACTATAGAAATATGAAGAAAGCTGCAATATTAGACCTTGCTATCCAAAAAATCCAGTTGCAGACACTTTTACCTTTATTTTGAAAAAAGTCTTGAAAAATACCTCTTTTTAAAACGGGATCTATTTAACTTTAGTAAGTCTTAAATATCATTAAAGAATAGAAAATAAAACTATAGAAAATGAGGTTTTATTTACTTTTTTAAGAATTAAAGCATTGGCCCTACGAGTGCTCAGATGGGTGCATATATTAATTAAGGTTATTTCACTATAAGTATATAGTTTGTTATTATATGTAATTTATTTAAAAATAAGCTTTAATTACAAAAACTCTTACAACTAATACTACTAACACTACTATTATTCCAAAGTATGTATAATTGGTAAGGCTACGAATCCTTCAGTGCATACAATTTTAAATACCTTTCCTATTATCATATTACATGGCCAATTTTTTATTTCAACAGAGGGAATGACATAATATATACCTAATCTACCACTACGAAAATCTTTGTAACGATATAAATCGTTTTTTATGTCACACTTATTGCCAACAATAAAAGAACTATTTTGCTTTTTTATAACATTACAAACGTTCACAATAGTGTTATCATTGAGAAGTACGCAATTATTACGATCATCGCTGATGTCTATGAACCATGAGTTCAATCTCAGAATCTTGTATTGATATTGAAGATCTTCTTCATTTATAATAACGCCACGATAATGATGTTTTTCATAAATCAAGTCATTGTTTTGTGACTTAATACTTTTTGAATTACGCCTACACTCGTATTCACTCAGCCTTCTAGCTATTTGCTGTAATGGTTTATCGCCTTTTCGGATTAATTTTTTAATGGAAAAGATGTAATTTTCAAATGGAAAAGCAGAGAAATACTCTAACGGTCCATATTTGCGCACATCGTTTGCTAAGTGCAACAAGTTATGTACGTTGTGTGTGACATTTTTTTTTCCATAAAGTTTTTGAAAATCTTCTATAAATCTCATTAACAGAGATTCGGCGTAGTCGATATTGTCCTTGCTTGACACTAATTTTTTATTCACTAGGATTGATATACTTATGTGAAGCATTATAAAGTTATTATAAAGGTCTGATGGCAAAACGTCCTTTAAAATAAATGGACCAAAATATAGCAAGAAATGACGGAATTCTGTTGCTTTCCAGAGTTTCCAATACCGTAGTGACCTTGAGCGTCTATTGAAATCGTTTGGTAGTAAATGTTTAAGATTTTCCAGTTTCTCCGAAATATTTTCAATCGCAGTATCAGATAACTTGTAGGTCTTATTGTCGCGTCCTCTGTTTCCAAGCCAATGTTGAATTAATTGTCTTGTAACTCCAAGATAAACGAGATGCATTGCATCTAGGGGAACATTTGACACTAATCCTACATTAGGTAACTTATTTAAAACCGTGTCTCTGTGTTGGTAATCGTCTGCATATTCATTGTTCCGAAATTTATCATCTTCTCTCAGTTTATCTCGACAATACAATTGCAAAGATTGCAGGTTAGGTAATGGGAAATATACTGCTCCATAGTATTCACCCTCGATAATGCATTTACTACAACTAAAATAACCAGTTGGATGTTTCGTATTCAAGATAAATGCTTTTGCAGGGCCATCACATATAAATCCATGAATTCTAATGGCAACAGTTTTGTCATTATGCCTATATCCGTTAATTATTAAGCTTGTTGCTTCTTCCACAAACTGTTTCAAGAATTCGTTAGGATCTTCGGGTTTTTTTACACCAAAATAGATGCCCACAACGTAAACAGAATTTAATTCTGCATCTTTACATAAGATCAACCATAAACCTTTTTCTGAAGAATTCCCTGCTATTGGAGCACCATCAATATTAACTAAAATATTTATTTGATTGCGTGATACATTTGAAGTAGCTATTATATTTTTTATAGCGTTATTCAATCCAAGATGGCAATACTCACCGGGTGACATACATTGGATTATGGTTGACTTTGGTGTTTTTAATAAAGTACCTGGATGCTTCGGAAATTTCGTATCTGTATACTCATTTAGTATTATTAATAATGCTTTTAGAGAAGTGTGTGTTATTTGATAATCTATTGCCCAATCTGCAACTGTATCATTAAATTTGTTATTTTTAATCAATTCTTCATTCGTTGAGAAATTATTAAGCAATTCGTCATCAACTGGATCGTCAATGTCAGAATCATCATACAATGATGGTATACTTTCAGCATCGCTGTCACTGTACCGATAAATTAGTGAATCAGTACCAGAATCGTTATCTTCAGAATCCATGAAAGTATCAATGCCACGAAATTCTTCAATAACAATTTCATTTTGTTGTGCAAAAGAAGTGCTGGGATTGTGGGACACATTTTCAACATTCTCTTGTTGAACATTGTCTTGTTCAACATTAGACACTTGATGGATGCTTTCTTTGCTTGTTTCAGGTTGAGGAGGTGATAAATCTGCCCTTGTAGCTATCGTTGTATCTTCTGTACTAGAAGAGCCTGATATTACATCACGTATATCAGATAAACTTTCTAATCGTGCTAAACGTCTAATATGCCTATCACTTTTTGGCGTTTCGCCTTTTCTTAATTTTGGCATTTTATTGTATACTTTTATACGATTAGTAGTAATAGTAGTATATAATATCGATAATTAGCCAGAATAGATAAATATAAATATTTTACTATACAACTGAAGTTAAAAAGCACAAGTACAGCCAATCAAGTAGGAACGATAGATCAAAAGCAAGGTATTAATTCGAAGATAATCTGAAAAAAATATATGGGTTGTTCTCGGAGAGATCGTGCGCAAAAAAAATAAAATTTAATAGTTAAAAAATAAAATTTAATAGTTAAAAAAATAAAATTTAAATTTAATAGTTCAAGAAAACGTGTGTTATTCGAAAAAGAGGTTCTGAATACCAATTTTGAAAGCAGATATGAATCTCGGATAAATTTCTGCATATCTCAGATTTTTCTCCGAATTTTTTCATTTTGAAATGTTTTTATATACTACAGAAGGTGCATTTTTCCATAAGAGCTCATGTTATTTTCAATCGCTGAGTTCTTGCTTTTAAAGCTTCTAATCTCACTTTGTGCATATGAGGATGCCAACGGGTCTGCCCTAGCTAAATATCAATTAGCATTGTATAAAATTAATAAA
>JAPYZP010009998.1:0-13128 GCA_030522985.1 Torymus sinensis
AAAAAAAAACACCCCGTAACCATATACATCACTCGACCAGCGCGTTACAATGCCACATATATACCGGGACAAAAAGGCCCCGCGAGCGTATCGTCTTCCCCCATCATATCGACACAATGGAATAACAGAGCGCACCGACGACGACGACGACGACGACTATGTTTCCAGCTAATTCACGAATATTTCGCCCGCGGAATAACGGGGGATCGCGCGCGCGAAACTGCTGTTTAAGGCGGGAGAGAAAGAGAGGAGAGGGAGAGATTCCATTAAAACCCGGCGGGACGTGCGGGGGCTATTAAATACACTTGGAAGGGGAGAGAGAGACAGCGATCCGAAATAGAAAAAGGACGCGGCGCGGCGAAGGAGGAGGGAAGAGCAAGGTGTACGTACACACATACATACATCAGGTACACATTGTTGCTCGCGGCCGCGCGCGCGAGGTCGCGGTGCTGTGGTGGTGGTGGTTTATACGCGAGCACCGGGTATATATCTGTATATATGGTACGCTGTATATCTCCTTTATGGCAACCATTAACATATTTTTTCCCGTTCGCATTACCATACAATAGTAGTGAAAATGTTATAAATTATGACCGTAAATCAAAGGGTGGAGGGAGAGAGGCAAGCAAAAAGGTATATTATATAGGTAAGGAGAGAGGGAGACTTTTTTTCCCTCCCGCGCCGGCGCGCGCATCTCCCCTGCGATACAACGCGAATATAAGCAAACACACACTGGACACCTCCTCTGTGAGATTCTCTCCTGTCACCCGACGCCACCTTTTCGTTCTATATTATGTACACGCCCGCGCGCGCGCGCATGCGGTCTATATTACGGGCGCTGTGTACCCTGTTGACATCGGTCGGCTTCACTCTCACAAAAGTAGCTTCTAAGTGACAGAGGAAATCTTCTTGTTATTAGGCAAAGCAGGGAAATCTGTTTCGTATGAAGTGAATCTTCGATATAAGTAAGAGGAATCTGTTTGACTATAAACTTTACAGAATTTTCTTTAAAGTTTACAGTCAAATGGATTTCTCTTACTTATAGAAGATTCATTTTATATGAAACCTATACTACTTTTGTGAGTGTTGCTTGTTTTTAGATTAGCGATAAAATCGCGCTTGCACTTGGAGAAGGAAACGAGTGTAGTGCAATCTTTTGCGGATTGGTTGGATAACTAGATGTCGGTTTATTGTTGTTATACTTTTATTCGACGAAAAAATTAACATGATTAGAGGCTGTTTCTATAAAACTATTAAAAATATATGCATATACTTACGCATTTCTCGTGACGTAGTCGGCAACTGCCAATTTATAAACAATGTAAAAGTGTAATGTAAGTAGAAATATGGCTCATGTGAATTAGACCGCACGGGGGCCGGCGCTTTGTTAAAATGTATAAAACTTAACAGACGGCAAAAGCGATGATTAAAGTGTTACAGTGGAAATTGCGCAGCCATAAACCCGCGAGTTATAATTGAATTTTACATTCCGATGAAAAGAGAAAATTGTCAATTTCGAGGCGAATTAATAATAAAAGATAATAGTAATGTCGTGCGGGCAATTTAAACTTAATACTTTCTCAGGATTCGAAATGAAAATTTCATTCGTTTCATTACCCTCGCGGTTTTTTTTTTCGCTTCCACCTCAATTTACAGAATAATATAATGGCCCATTGTCTCGCGCTTCCTCATAGAACGAGCGAGAGAGAGAGGACTCTTCTCGATGAATGAAAAATAATAAGAATTATCGTAAGAAACACACGCATACACGCATTCTCTCTTTTCTCTCACTGCGCGCGGTGTTGATTGAAAACCCGCGCGTGGCGTATAGTTGCGCAATTATAAAATTGTTGCGACGATATCGATATTACGCTCGTAAATTTGGCTTTTAATACATTCGCTGTGATATATAATGGACGCAAGCCGTTGAAAGCAGCCCGTAATCTGAGACGTGTATCGGTGTGTAATTAGAATTTTTTTGCCGCCGTCGCTGATTTATTGGGCTTGACGATGAAACGGGGAAAAAAGAAACAACACGAGCCACCGTCGAGCGTGAAAATATGCCGGCGCGGAAAACAATTGGAGGACAACAACGAAAAAAACGTTTAATTGCGAAAGAGTTTCGCGAAAAACGTTTGGGTATAACGCGAATAAATCCCCCGCGTTGCGATGTATATACGGAAAAAGAACTTACACACAGACATACGGCGTGTAATAATTCACGTGGAGAAATATTTTAATTTACGTGCTCTATAATTTTGCGTGAAAAATTTTCGACGACTCTGCGCGCGCCGTAAAGAAAAACCAACAGATATTGTCTTTCGGTATACATGCGGGCAAAATTAATATGACAACGTGTCGTACATACAATTTATATCATTCGATATAAAAATTCAATTAATGTATAAAAAAAAAAATAACGATCCCGTTCGTCAAGTTGAACAATAACAAAAACGTTTCTTCCGGCGTACCTAATAACCTCGTGATTTCAAGATCAGCCCCGAAACGTTATACTGTAGAAAAACCACTCTCGCCTCGTTTTGGCGTGTACTTACAGACAATGAACGCAAGCGACTCGCGATTGTATTTAAAATCGGACCACTCGCATCTCTCTCTCTCTTCGCCTTCGCCCCCGGCGAGATTGAAATCGCGATACGCTAAGTACGGAATTCTCCGCGGCGCCTGGGAAAAGTGAAAATTTGAATTTAAATTGGTAGGTATGCTCACGCGCTCGCGCTGCGTGTGGTTTATTTAATCGTGCCCAATTAGCGGCTCATTGTCAGTGGTATACGCGCGAAAATGAAATCATATGTGTGATGATGATCGTCGTCGTCGCAGTTTATGTATGTTTTAAAAAGGTTGTCGAACTCGCGTTATTTGTTTACGCTCGCGCCGTTGTGTTATTTACGCGAGTGTTCCCTTTTCTTTCCAAGCGACCGGCGTACTTTTACGCGACTGTTTCCTGCTGCAAATGGAATTTACGAGTGCGTATATATCAATAAAATATAAAGGAGTGTCTGGTAGTGGGGGAAAAATTAATTTATTCCTCGCTTTTCTTTTTTTCGGAATCCGGTAATTCCGCATTTCATTTGTTTGCAGTTTATATACTTATTGGTAAAAATTATTATACTTTATATTTTGCTTTTTTTCAAGCGATTCTGGGAAATCGGGAACCGGTTGTCCATTGTTTAAATAATTCATGAAGTGTGCACTGTAAAAGCTGTTATTCCAATGTACAGTGCACTTATGGATCCCAAATGGTATTATGGAAATTCGTTAAATACGGCAAAAAAAGATTTCATTCCGCATTGTGCAAATAACTGTGCGCGGACTGGATTGCACTTGACAAAAAAAAAAACAAAAAAATTACATTTGCTTTCTCTGTATTTGGCTTTTTCCAAAGAGAAAGCTGCATATGCAGCAAATCATTGTCGAGATGCAACAATCCTTTTTCGTTTTTAATTACAGTACGCGAAAATTGTCTACTTCTATATTATACAGTTTCATTATAATACACGCGCGGAGATTGTTGACAACAAGTTAGCGCGCACTGAAGAATTTTTAATATACACCATATTTAATTAACTACGTTTTAATAAAGGATAATAGCGAACCCGAAGTTCCACATAACTGAAATGGGTAATTATAAAACTTGACGAAGGGCGAATAAAATAACTTTTTCAATGCTCAAGTTTCACCCCCATCTCCCCCTCCTCTCCAGCGCGGAAGAGGGGGTAGCCAAGGGGCAGGGGTGAATGATCTCTCTCTCTCTCTCTCTCTTTGTCTCTATCCCTCTCTCTTTCCCCTCTAGCTCAGTGCACGGGGCGCGATATTTTTGAATGATCGGAAGTTTTAAAATATTAAGATAAAAGCTTTCCAGACCTTGACAGGAAAAATATTCGAGGTTTAAATTAAAGCCGACGTGCTTAGCAACGATTTTTCTTTGTTACGACCGCCAGTGCCGCTCTCTCTCTTTCTCTCTCGCACACTTCGTTCTCCCCCTCGGCGAGAAAAATGATGGAAAATTTTATCTGCAATGACAGATGCTTTCGGAATCAGGCATTTCAGAATTATTGGCAAAGTTGAACTCACTAAATCTGCTTACGAAGATATTTTATCGGAATAATCTGTCAAATTCTGACACGCGCGGTAGCTTTTCTTTCGTATATACATTATTTACAAATAATATTGTTATATTTCTCAACGTGAAATTTACTATTGGAGAAAAATCGTTATTATAGAGATGAATCTTTATAGAATTTCTGCTCCGTATCTTCCGAATGTTATGAAAAATGGTCAGCGACAGAAACATTTTTATATCAAAATCATAATATCAACCTTCCAGCACATACCAAGTTGACCGTAATATTTACATGAAAAAGTTTTCCATCGAACAAAGATAAATTCAATACCACCATATCCCTCATCTAAAAATTAATTTAAAGCACGATATCGTGCTAACAACACAACAAACCCAAACTACCGCATAATAAACGACTCGCACACATTTACAACGAAAAACTTTTTACGTGAATCGCTCATGTCCACGAGCAGCACACACATAACACGAAGCATATCGCACACGCGACAAGGAAATGGATGCCACGGCCTCTTTGTCCAAAACTGAATTTCCCGGGCTCTCTCGGTCGCGAAAAAAAAATTTCCATGCTCCCTGTTAAACTCGCGATGTATATATTACACACACGCTACGTGTGGAGAAAAACAAAGAGGCCGCGGCGCACACTTTTCAATAGGCGCGCTAATCGAAGCCGGAATTTCGCAGATGCAGATCGTAAGCCCGAGCAGTGAGTCACGAGGGGAGGAGGAGGAGCATTAGTGCAGAAATCAGTTTTTGAAGGACGGGGGGGGGGGGGGGCGAACTAATATTCGTGTAGTGGCGTGTGCCCCCCTCGATGGAGCCGCGTGCGCAAACTTGCGTTCTAAAAGCATCGACAGATGCTGCCGCAGGGGCCCAGAATGGGATCCCTGTATAGGTGTATTATGTCTGTGTGTATATATACTTTCAGTTGCAATAACGCGCGGCTTTCTTTCGGGATTACTTCCTTTTATAGCTCTTTGGCACTCTATATTCTTCGCTTTCATTATACACGATATGCAAATCATCTTTTAACTGATGAATTAAAGCCGTCTATTATTTTTTTTTTTTCATTGTATTGCTGGTGTTTTATGAATATTTTATGATCGCTCTTCTTTTTTTTTTTAATTAAGTTAAACATTGTAAGGCAATTCGAATAGCGCATTATAGTTGAGGCAATTGTTTTAAGGAAAAATTGTTTTTAATAATTTTTTGTGTCTATTGTACTATAATCGTGACGAACACTCTTTTCACTCTCTAAAGTTAACGTTAATATGAATTAAAAGTAATTAAAAAAATTCATAGAAATGTTTCCGTTTACATATATAATAATTTTTGTGTGGCATAGAAAGAATAAGAAAGTTTCTGATTGTTGAAAAAACTACACCGTCTATTTTAAAAAAACTAAGTATTAGTTAAAAATAAATGTACAATTGTTGCCCCAACTTATATAATTCCCATTTCACGCTTTCTAAATTTCTGTATACAATATTGCATTAAACGTGGAATTCCCACGACTTTTAACAAAATCGTTCAACACAGTAATAAATTATCACAAAGTAAAAGAAACGAATATTTCAAGATTTATTGTAAATAATAGCAGATAATAATTAACGTTCCAACGTCAACAAGAGCAAGAATATCGAAAGCCTCGTGCTATATAATCTTCGATATTACGGCATCATCCCATCCGCAGTTAATTTTCCAGTGCATCAAACAAGGAATAATCCGGAAACGACGCGCGGGGTATACATGTCCGGCGAGATTGTCATTCGAAAAGCAAAAGTTACACTCGTCTCATTATTCGTAACTATAACTTACGTAACGAGAGATCGAGAAAGAGAGACACACACACATACACAAGTAACTCATGCCGAGGTTTACTCCCCGGTGATCGTCCATATCCTGTTTATATCAAGAGGCTGCAATTTTTGTCGCGCGGGCAGTCGGCAATACGAATCATGCAATGATTGCGAAGGGCGAGGAGGAGAGGCAACGGCTTATTATTGCCGCGGCATTTTTCTCGGTGCGACAGAGACGGAGGGATAGAGACAGACAGATAGAGAGAGAGGAGAGGGAGAAAGTTGCGCGCACGCGCATCGCGTACATGCTATGTACAGGAAGACATTTCGACGCGGTTGTCAACGCGAGAGACTAAACGGGATATTGTAAATGGAGACGATTTACAAGCGTGGTGTGTCTTCCGATGGAATTCTTCTCACTCTGTCTCGCTCTCTTTCCACGACTATTTATTTCGATTTCGCAGGTGCTGCTTTATTTGCAATAAAGTATATACGGTAAAGTTTGGTTAAAAATTGGTATAATGTAAAGCGCGGTGTGAGATAAATTTGATGGCAATAACGATAGGTAAATGAAAACACGACGGTGGGAACGGAATGTGACTAAAATACTTATTCGCTGAGATTACAACGACGACAGGGGATTTAGTGTCATACATGACAAAGCTCAATACTTAATATTAATTGCAATGAAAAGAGAAATCAGATATTTTACAGCAGTAAAATTTAATATACGTGCAAAGAAAAATTAATATTTAAAGCTACAATAATCATGTCAACGATTCCTTAAAAATATCAACAAGTTGCAGAATGTTTTTTCCAAATTCAACGGCGCAGTCTTCCAAGTGCGTTCACCTCCCGTGTTTCAAGTTCATTTTTCGTATCTCCGCCACACGCGTTACACGCGCTGTATATAAGTATATACTTAATTCACTTTCCATCCGCGCGTCCGATTATCAATATATAGGTGTAGACAGTTGCTCGCGGGCACGTCTGCGAGCAGAGCGCTTCGATCGTAACGTAATGCCCGCGAAACTCTCTCTCGCTCTTTCTCTCGGCAGTGCCGAAGTAGGCCATCGTACCCGTGTGTGTGTGTATACAACGCGATGCCACGTAATAACCGCGATTCCTCGCCGTGGCTTTCGACACTTCGACGAGTTGCATCGGCGCGAAGTGCAGTTCTTTTCTTTTTTTATTTTGCTATAGTATAGGGTTTTTGTAGGTTTGTATCGCGATAAAATGACTGGGGGTAAGGGTTTTTCAAGGGTTATCATTGCACTCGTGGTGATTGGCTTCTGAGCGATTAATTAATTATTAACTAATCTAACCGTTTAGCCTCAGCTAAGTCAACTGATTTGGGGGGAAAGCTGAAATGGCTTTATGAAATAAAGTTAAAATAACTAAAAGGGGGATAACCTTTTCAAAAAGGTGTATTCGTTCAAAGTGTCCTTTCGAAACGGAGAAACTCCTTTTTGGAAAAAGTAGAAACTCAATTTGTTTTAGAGCTGTTTCAATATACTAGAATGTAATATCAATTTCACTCTGACAAAAGGAAGATTCTGATTTTCTTTAATGCTGCTTTTACCGACATTGTTGAGGACATTGTTGTATAAGTAAAATGAGCCATACATTCTAATCTTTAATCAACTGTATGAACCGTAGAATTAGTTATTTATTTTAACGGTGTACATATTTTTATTCAACATTCACCAAATACGCGTTTACTTCTATGATAATTTAATGCATTTCATTTATCTCCACAAGTTTTATAAAAATTAACTAAAAGGAGGTTCTCAAAATGTTTCACATTTTTACGTCAATTAGAAAACAACTTTAACAATTCGATTTATGATACTTATACTATTTATGTTAAATGTCTTTCTTTAAAAAGACTTTGTTGATAATTAATGTTTGGCCTTGCAGCGATTATTGAACATAAATAACATCATTAGTCGTCTTCTGGCAATTGACAAATCGCTATGTTGGTTTTCGTTAATGCAAATACACCAAATTAGCTCAATTATGCTATTTGCTCTAGTTTCGGTAACTGCGTCTTAAATTAGCTCAGAAAAGTATACTTTATTGGCCATTATCTCAAGACTCGTACGTGACTTGTTGTGGATTCATCGCGGAATCGCCACGAGAACAGGAATCCCTGCGAACAACTTGAGCAAATTCACACAGAAGCTTAGAAATAACCCCTCGCCTATAATACCCAAACAAACAATATACATTCGTTGCATATAGTTTATAATTTGAAGCATACATACATGTATATATAGATTATAAAATAGAGAAATAAAATTTAAATGACAAACCCCCCATTAACTTCTATAAGAAACAGACGTCAATTAGGAAAACTCGTATAATTTCTATATGGCCATACTCGGAAACCAGTTGAACCCAATCAAAAGTTACATACGTTTTTGCGCGTTTGTCTTCCGTTAATTAACGAATTGCATGGGAAATCGGAGAGCGCTGGATTACGACAGTAGTTTCGCGGTAACTGTAAACTAAATCCGCTAGACCAGAACTGTCATTCATGAGGCAACCCCGCGGGTGAATTAATGCAACGCGTTTCTCCCTCTCGCTGATCTCTCGCAGTCGCTTTTGGATTTGCATTCTATAAGGAAAAAGATTTGTACACGCTCGCGGAAGAGTGTTGCATAAATGTGAATAATGTCTCCCTGCCTCCCACCCCCTCCGCGCATTTAAAACAATGAAATCGCCTCCGATGGTATATACATAGATTCACGCCTGAAGAAGTGTATGTACCGAGCGGGAGGATTTGGAAAGGCAACGACAATCCCGGATTAACGTTTCAAGGCGGATGATGCCCAATATAACGTTAATTAAGCGGATCTGGTGTACCTCTCTATCGAGATCCTATGTATAATTGTATCAATCACAAGCGGCCCCCGGAGAACAACGACGACGGCGTAGCCCTGACGAGTAATCCGACGGCTGATGCTAAATGTATTCCGGAGGCGCGCGCGAATAATATATCCGATTTCATTTAAAATCCTATTTTCGCCTATATACACACACACACACTTGCAAACCTTTTCTCCGCGACTGACATCGTGTCGCGCTGCAACGCGGGAGAGAGAGAGAGAGGGAGAGAGAGAGAGAGCAGAGGGGTCAATACACCCGCTGGCGCTCGCTCGCGCGACTGGATTTTGTTACAAAGTTATTAATAGCATTTATCGCCGAGTGGGAATTATTCATTGGGCGTTAAATATTAATGGCGACGTTAACGCAATTCCTCAAATATCAATTATCCCGGTAACAATAAAGTCCATTAGAACAATTTATGATTAGTGCGCGAGCGCGAGCGCGCGGTGTATTACATTATTCATTGCAAGAAATTACGTCCCACATCCTGATTAAAATTTATTGGTTAAAAAGATTATTATCTAGGTGCGCTCGCGACTGTGCTCTGATTCAGAGGTGATTGACCGTATCGTAATTTTGATATTCGCCTTTCGAATTTGTGCAACCGATGTGCAAATGCAACGGCCAATGGTGTGTATGTGTGTGTGTTCAATCGATGTTTGCAATTGTAACGTTATTCTATTGCGAACACCGACTGCTGCTAAAACGTGCTGTAATATTGGCTTTGAAATTTGTTTTCGCAAGGATATATCCAATATGGAATCAAAACAGTATATGCAATTGTTTCTCCTAATTTCAACGATTGAACAGAAAATACATAGTACAGCGCAGGCATAATTTGTTTTTAGCTGTCAACCTAGATTAGTAAATCAATATATAGCTCACATACAATGACTGGCGGGAATACTAAAACAGCTGTTATTAGGACAGAGCGGTGAATATTAATCCTCGCGATATATCCTCTTAAATACTTTCGTGCTACACCCAATTCCCTAATGTACACACGGTCTAAAATACTTTGGCATTGAATGACAAGTACTGTCATTACAAGTTAATCCGAGCTGAAATGGACTTTTGAATTGGACGACAGCGGGACAATGAACCCGACCTTCCCCACTCTCTCTCTCTCTCTCTCCTTCCCCTCCTGTCTCCATCGACCGCGTCACCCTATTCACTCTCTCAAAAACCCAATCCCGGGGAATCAAATTTGCGCCGCGCCCATCCGTCCGCACCCGACACCGATACTTCGACTTCACCCCCCACCCCCGTAACTTACGCGCGACGTGCGGACATTTTTTTCTTCTTCCCTATGACACTCTCGCTGTCTCTTCTCTCGTTCTCAGTGTAATGTGATGTGACGAAGCTCGTAATCTCTCGCGTATTTAACGCGAACGCGATCGTGAATCGGGATGTCCACAGATTTGCAATGAGAACCGAGTATAACGAGCTTTTCTTTCTTTTTCTCTCTCCCGTATATGCGCTTATGGCGGCGCGTAGCAGTTGCGTAAACGGATTTTAAGGGGGTTGTGCGTGAGTTTAGGCCGAGTGTCTAGACACCACACGAGGAAAGCACGGGATGATTTCGTTTCGTTCGAGCTTGGAGTTAATGGCTTAATGCATTGGAAGTTTCTGTGGTATTTTGATGGAGTGTGTGTGCCGTGGGTTTTCGTTGAAGGATGAACGACCTTTGCGGCCGTATTACCACGGATAGACAGATAATTGGTCTAAATTCGTATTTTCTAATTTGATGGAAAGCGAACGATATCATTAGTATCAATTGGCAATGGGTAAATAATAGGAAAACTGACTGACTGACTGGACGTTTTCATTTTCGAGGAAGTGCAGCCATCAAATTAGGATGGCATTACGATGATGTATATATACATATTTAGTTGAGGACGGTATTGGCTTTTTGATGAATGAATAAATTTATTTTTAGAGATGTTGTTAATGCTGATTATTGACCATTGAATTTAATTTTATAAATGCAGTTTAGTTAGTTTAATTTATATATATATAAAAGCAATTTACTTTCAATTTAGCATAATAAAGGCAACGGAGACTTCTTTTTCCTCGGCGAGGATGTGTCTGGACGTTAATGAGAATTGAACGACACCGCGTGCATTGAATTAAAAAAGGATTTCGGTAATATCCGTCAACGCGATTGTTCTGGAAAAATTAAACGAGACGGTTTGGGGACATTGTTCAGCGCGTTGAACTTTATGCTGCTTTGACATTTAGCGCGTTAACTGAACCGTTTTATTGGCAAAAGTGTCATTAAACCAATATTCAGGGGACCAAAAAGAAACTATGAGTCCGTCGATGCATGCGACACGCTGCTAAGCAATAATATACGCATGAAATTTAAATAATTTACACTTTTCGCGTCAATATGCTCGGGCGGGAAAGAATTTACTTTCATTGAAATAAATGTGAACTTTTCGCATCGCACAATGGGATTTAAGGTTGCATTAAACATACAGTCACGGATGAATAACAAATGATTGTCAATAGTGGGTAATTAACTGAAAAAGTAATATATATTCATAAAGCCCTGTCAACTGGTAAGTTAATTTAGGTTGTTAACTGATCGTGAAAAGCAAAACGAAGCTGCTGCTGCTGCCGCTGATGCTGATGCGCTATACGTCAACACGCGAGGCGCTCTATAGCTTTCATAAATTAGGTCAAGTGAGAATAGATGAAGTTAAAACCGTTAAAATGAACGCTTGTTTTGTCTCCCCCCTCGTAACTAGTACTAACCAGTGACAAAAATGCGATTTAAAAATAACGAACCCATTCAGCTCTCTTTCTCTCTCTCGCTCTTTCCTTTTCACATTGAATGCACAGAGTTATTTAAAGCAATTTGTGAGTAGCCTTCCCTATTTTCTCCTTAGCCGGAACAAAAAGCGTATTTTGAGGAGTATGACGACACACTGGACAATAATTACCATCGGAGGGCTTTCGTATACATCAAACGATAATGGAAACGTTTTTCGAATAGATATAATTGCCTGTTAATAGATCAATTGAGCACTTGAGATTCCATTTTTAAAATGTTTTTTTTTTTTTTTGAGGAATTTTTTTTTATCCTATAGCACTTATATCTCTGAAGTTTATTGAATTTAAAAACAGTAATGCAATAACTGTCAAAGCATATTTAAGTTTCCCTTATTCAACGGACTTGACAGATACGTTAAAGATTTTCTTTATAAAAACCAAAAAATCCGAACTGGGACTGCGGCGAAACGCTTGCGAAAGTCAAACCTCATAACGGCTCTTTCAGTTATTACTGTTGAGTATTCGCGCAAACAATGAGCCACATTCGGAACATTTGCACACATTCAAAAGTCTCTTAACACACGCCGCGAATATTGTCTTCCGCGTGTGACTCACCGCCCCGCGCGCGCTAAAAATTCCATGACTCACGCGCGAAACGGAATTCATTTAGATTTTATTAGAAGTTTGTCGATAATAAAACGCGAGTATACTTAATGCGCAATCACACGGATATCCTTGACGAGCTTTATGCTATACGACCACGCGAGCTTTTCCAATCGCGAAATCGCGTATTTTCGTTTCAACCATTTTTCCATAATCCACGAGGGTAGGAACAGACTTGTCTGCGCATACACACACATATATACTATTGCAATGAAATGCAAATATGTAAAATTGTGTTATAGCCTTAAATTATTCGCGTTGTGTAATTGCGTTTTATACACGTGTAATTGCGCTATTTCCCGTCCGGTCGCGTTCAGTATGTGTACACGCGAAGCGAAATAAAATCCCTCATAATTTTCCCGCACTGATTTTATCGGATTCCGAATTTGAAATTAACTAAATAAACCCGTCGTAATTATGCGCGCGCGCGAGGCGCGAGCGGGGCAATAGAATGACATTTTCAGAAAATCAAATGAAATGCAAATTGTTAAATAACACAGTAACGCGCGCCCGCGCGCTCGTGTATAAATATTATTATTCGGACTAATTATAAATAAATACATATTATAAAGCGCAAACAGGCGCAGATTTTAATTCCCTTTTGCCCAGCCAGTATAATATTATATAGATTGACCGCTCCCCTCAGCCAAACCGTATACTATACGTAAAAAATTGGAGGGAGGTGGAGAGTGGGACTGGATGGAGAATAAACAAAGCAGGCAATTAGACGTATAGGTGGCGCGCAGCGGTTTTCGCGGATCGATTGACTTGCTGCTGGAGGGCGCGCGATTATATCCCATTGAACGAGGCATTCGAGTCCCAGAGGTTCGCTGAATCGGTGAGAAGGCGGGGGGTGGAGAAACTAATCGGCCGATTTTCTCTGGCGCCTGCGCGGGG
>JAPYZP010010004.1:0-11309 GCA_030522985.1 Torymus sinensis
ACACACACACACACACACACACACACACACACACACACACACACACACACACACACACACACATACCCACACACACACAGACATTTTTTATAAAATTCATACTTCGACTCAGGAAGCTCAGAAATATCCAAAATAATTAAAATCTAGGGGTCAAAAAATTTTGAAAAATTTCACCGATACCAAGCCTTCTCTTTGAGAAAGCAATAGAACTCTTGAGGCCAGAACTCCAGAAACTGGTGAGGAGAGCCGACTTCCGAGACATCGATGAGTTACAGGAACTGGCACGTGAAGCCGAATTAACTCTATAAACGGAACGGCTTTTCCGACCTCCACCACCTCCGGATTTAACTATGTTGCCGGAGGTGGCTTACAAACCCAAGAACGTGAAACTGCCTCAACCTAAAGCTTCAGGAGTAGACGTCGGGGGATATGACGGTGCAATAGGAAAAGAGATCGCAGCGGATCAGTCGATTTTGGCAGCGATCTCTAGGTTAGAAGCCGGACTGAATGAGATAAGGAATAGACAGAATCCTCGTTCATCCGGCAATAATCCCAGGAGAAAAGGGGATTATCGCCAAGATAAAGGCAATAACCGTCACCGGCAAAGCTCCCAGAAAAGAAAGAATCCGGGAATCAACCCACAACCGGTGACGGTAAAAGAGCAGAAAACAGCGGAGATTCAAACCGTCAAAACAACGGACCTGCCGAACCAATCAAATGTTGGGGCTGCGGCAGGATAGGATATCGCCGCTCCTTTTGCCCGGATTGTTCGGGAAAGGAGAGTCGGCGAGATTAAACGGGTTCGAATCCGCCGAGACCATGAAAGAGGCCCAGGAAGTGTCAAGAAAAGAGGTTAAACGACCAATTAACCTGGCAGTGACCGCTAGCCAGGTCAGAACCGAGTGATGCTCTGACGAGGAGAAAGTCGAGCAAAGGAACAACTCCGTGACGGAACTCGTACCAAGTTCCAATCAGATCCCAGTACAACCCGACGAGCTGTGTTGGTGGATACAAGTGGGAATCAGAGATTCGCATTCGAGCACTGTATGATACCGGAACGTCCAGAACAGTAATGGGAACGCTCGGGTTACAGTTAGCCACGGAATGCGGACGTACGTTCCGACTCGCCTCTGGCCCAGGAGCCAGAGGTGCGGGTAATAATTTGCTCCGCATAACGGGATATGTAGACCTCACGTTCGAGTTGGGCGGGGTCAAACGAGACGTGCTGGTATCGATAATACCAGATTTGGAAGTCGACTGTTACGTTGGTTCCAATTTTGTCTGAGCATTCGAGACAATGCATGACCCCGTAGAGAACAGGTTAATAGTGGGAAAATCCGGACGAATTGTTGGTCTAGACCTTGCCTGTGTCTTTACTTCAGATCCAAATGATCCGACAGGATCTCACTAGACGCAATGAAAGCTTCTTCAGCTGGTCTAGCCGATATAACGGTAGAAGAACACCAGCGTTTACAAGCTCTTCTAAATAAAACGTTACCACCGGAAGACGCTCCCCTAGGATGTAAAAACTTGGCTGAGCATGAGATAGACGTTGGCAATGCTCGACCAATCCGGCAGAAATAATTTCCGATCTCCCGAAAATTGGAAGAGGAAATGCATCGACAAGTACGAGAGATGCTCGCAGCCGGATTGATCGAACCATCGTCAAGCCCATGGGCGAGTCCTGCCTTCATGGTACCGAAGACTGGCAACAAACATCGTATGGTGATCGACATGAGAACAGTGAATGCCGCAGCGAAGGGAGATGCGTATCCGCTGCCAAATATGGATCAGATCCTGCGGAAGCTCCAAGCTGTCCGCTATATATCTACCTGGGATCTGAGCAGCGCATACCATCCAATCCCTTTAACAGAAGAATCGCGGGAGATTACGGCATTCTCAATACCCGACCTGGGATTATTTCAATTTAAAAGAATGCCATATGGATTGTCGTAAGCCAGAGCCACCTTTCAGCGCATGATCGACAGAGTCATCGGGCCCGAACTAGAGCCATATGCGTTCTCTTATTTAGATAACATCATCATCGAAACAGAGACTTTTGAAGAGCATCTGGTGATGTTAGAACGTGTATTGGCAAGAATTAACGAGGCAGGCCTCACGATCAACCGAGAAAAGAGCGTATTCGTGGTAGGTCTGAGGTGAAATATCTCGGTGTTCTCGTCAGCCGAGATGGCTTTAGACCAGACCTAGATAAGATAGCTCCGGTTATGCAGTACCCCGAGCCTAGGAACCTAAAACAGCTAAGGCGATTTCTCGGTATGGCATCGTAGTATCGGAAGTTTCTATCCGATTTCGCCACGATCGCCGACCCTCTCACACGCCTAACGAAGAAAAACTTCAGGTAAGTATGGGAAGAAGAACAACAACAAGCCTTCGACCACATCAAGGCACTCATAGCCTCAGCTCCGATCCTACACCGTCCGGATTTTGCTTCGCGCTTTGTAATACAAACTGACGCAAGTGACTCTGGTTTGGGAGCAGTATTGTTCCAGGTGATAGACGGCCAGGAGCGAGTCTTGGAGTTTGCGAGTTGCTCGCTCTCCAAAGCTGAGCGAAATTACTCAGTAACCGAAAAAGAGTGTCTTGCAGTGTTATGGGCTATCGAGACGTTTCGGGCATACGTAGAGGGATATAATTTCCTCGTAGTGACCGACCATAGCAGCTTGCGTTGGTTTTGGTCACTGCGTAGCTCGATAGGTAGACTAGCAAGATGGTCACTTAGGCTGCAGATGCATAACTTTGATGTTGTGCATCGCAAAGGGAGTCTTAACCGCGTACCGGATGCTTTATCCCGTATGTACGAGGAAGACGGGGATGAAGAATAACCAGTCGTAGGCGCCGTCTCGTGGGCAGTAACCACGAATAACGAGTGGTACCTCGGCTAGCAGAAAAAGGTATTGGAAGAACCTAATACTTATCCTAGGTGGAAAGTATTAGGCGGCCAGCTCTACATATATCATCCAAATCAAGATATCGAAGAGGATTTAGGAAACTGGTAGTTCCTGGTGAGGAAAGGAAGAAAGTACTCTTGGAATGCTACGACGACCCTACTGCTGGACATCTCGGAAGGGAGAAGATCTTCGCGAGAGTAGCTCGGTATTACTACTGGCCAAGATATGACCAGTCAGTAAAAGAACATGTGAGAACGTGTTTGATATATCAGCAGTGCAAGGTAGAACAAAGGCCACCCCTTGGATTAATGGGATAAATTCATAAGCCTTGGAAAGTCGTCGCGGCAGATGTAAGGGGTCCTTTTATCCGAAGCAAGGCCGGATTTTAATATATCTTGGTTTTTCAGGACTTGTTCACTCGATGGGTAGAGTGCATTCCGATCCGGAAAGCCAACGGCAAGACTATTCGAAAAGAGTTGAAGAATAGGACTATCGTCTTACGATATGGCGCACCCGAGGTCTTTCTTTCGGATAATGGAACAGAGTTTAAGAACCAGATAGTAGACCAATACCTGGCTGAGATAGGAGTTCATCACTCTCATACTCCACCTTACCACCCTCAGGCAAATCCGGTGGAGAGAGTGAATAGAACTCTCAAAACGAGTATTATCGCATTTGTGGACGGAAACCATAATACTTGGGACGAGATGCTACCTGAACTGGTGTTCGCGCTAAATAATGCACCCATAGCGCCACAGGTAAGTCGCGGGCCATTTTGAATTAAGGCACAGAGCCAGTGCCTCCCGGGACTAAGAGGAGGGAACAAGATCAGGTAGTCGAAGAGACTGCTGTTCAAGAGGATGAAGACGCCTGGTTAGCAAGAATGAAAAATCTCAGCAATATTCTAAACGATGCAGGTCACCGTTCAAGAGAAGAACAAGTGAGGCATGTTGAGATATATGACGCCAGATGGAGAGAACCGAACTTCAAGGTCGGAAATCGCGTGTGGAAGAAGAATCACGTGTTATCCTCGGCAAATCAAGGAGTGATGGTGAAATTGGCACCGAAATATGTTGGCCTTTACGAGATTTTGGAGAAGAAAGGGCCCAACACGTATAAACTCGTGGATTAGGAAGAAGATATAGAAGACCTGGTCTATGCAGAACATTTGAAGCCATACCTCGCAGAAAAGGAGCCCGAGGATAACGAAGAAACACCCGCCCGCGAATGAATCGAAGGGAAAGATGACGTCGCCCGACCACCGGGGGATGAAGAAGAAACGGCGATGAGCGACCCGACACTTGCGAAAACCCTGCCGCCAGCGAGCGCTCGGCAAGACCAGAATGTGGTTGGTGTGGCAACACAAGCCCGCGGGAGAGGTAGCCCCCCCCCCGCCCCTGCACCAACCAGCCACGTTTCTGTTCCGTGCGAGCCCCAAAAACCACCTCGTGGCCGACGGAAAGGTTCGCGGAATCGCGTATTAACCTGCGACCCCGCTTCGACGTCCCCCCGGAGAACACGCGCGAATCCGAACTACGGATCGCGAGGATAAACGCAATCTTCTCCTCTGTCCACAGGATGAATCTAGGACAACTGAACAAGCAGCAGCTCCTCGAGCTGGTAGGACAGGTGCTGACGCAGGTACAGCTGCTGCCTCCGTCGCCTGGCCGTTAGCCAGAGTAGCGAAATCGACCAGGCATCGCTGACTCCACAGGTAGCGGAGCTAGTGGAGTCCGAAAAACGGAATAATTAGGCCAGTGAGGAGAGCCTCGCCCGAGATACTCCGCAGGTAGAGAAGCCTGCGGAGCATTACGAACCATGTAAGTTATCAGGCCGCTCTTCTATGTCGGTCGCTTGGATGGAACTCGAAACCAACTTGGTAGCATCTCGAGAGCTAACCAAGTTGGCTAGAGAAAAAGAAGAGGTCGTCATGAAGGAGTGGAATAACTTCCACGATTACGCAGGGGCGAGCGAACACTCCGGAAAGTGGTACAACCTGGTCCAGGACCGCTAAGAAGAGCTCGCGGCGGTGGTCGAGTTTCGCCGACAGCTCGTGAGGCTCGCGAAAATGGCGAGGCTTTAGAACAAGCTTGACGCCTCCGCGAGGCCAAGGAAAAGGAGATAGCCCGGGTCCAGGCCGAACTTGCAAGGGCCAGAACAGAAGAAGAGGAGGTCGCCAGGGGTAGGACAAGGCCTGCCCCTGGTAGGGTAACGACACCCATCAAAGAACTCCGTCCGAGTCGCCCAAAGAGCCGCCAGAGGAGCAGTTCCCGAAAGAGACCCTCGAGAGGACGCCTACAAGAGTACTTTTGTAAAGCTGGCTTTGACGAAGGTACTTTCACACCCTCAAACAACCTTTCAGGTACAACCAACGTCGGAGTAGGTCAGAGTCGATAACTGGAGAGAAGCGACATCTGGGTGTCACGGCCTGCCGTATCGACGTCGGTAATGACCAGCAAGTAAACACTTCGCGCCCTCGAAAGCAAGATGGCGCGTCGATGCAGAATCGGAGCTGCATCGATGAGCATGACGAGCAGCCGGCGCGAGAGAGCCCGGCATCCATCTTGTTTCGACTGCTTGTAGTAGAAACACGCGATAGAAAAGTCTCGCTAGTCTTTTGCCGATCTAACGTGTTTAGAATCGTTTTGGAGTTGAGAAAATCAAGTGGGTAGTGCCAAGCGTGGACTCGCTTTCCTCTCTCATCACGAACTGCGACAAGAAGTACTTGTGGCGTGAAAACCGTGTGAGATACAAATGATAGTGCGACAGGCTGCTTCTACCTGCCGCACTCTCAACCACTACTCGAAGCATTGTGCGACGCTCGCCTGCCTTTACCAGCATCCAGCTTTTCCCTCAGAGGACCGAGAAGCAACCAGACGAGCCGCCAATCATCTTGAGCCCTTGTTTCCTCTTTTGATCGATAAAGGTAAGTTTGCACGCTTTCGTCCGCGCCGCGAACTTAATAACGCGTAACCGCTCGTCCAGGCTCGTCGTTCCTGGGCCAGCGGCAATCGATAGGCGTTCTCGTACGGAGAGTGCAGATACGAGGAGAGAGTAGACCTGGGGCATCGATCCCTAGAGGTAAACGGCAAGGTTGAGCTTGCCAGCTTTTGTAACCGGCAAGTGCGCACAACACGTGCGCGATCGAGCAGTGCCGTCGTCTGCCCTCTCTTTCGTACTTAAGTGCGTGTCCGTGTCGCGTAACGAGCGCGACTGCTCCCCCCTCCCCCTCACATAATAGAGAATCGCGATCGTGACGTCAGCTACCGAGCCAGCTGACGATTCACGCTTAGTGCGGGCGCACTGGTAGGTAGAAAACGCAACCTAAGTAAATCCACCTTTCAACCGTATTACTCTGCAATTACATTTAATAATTTTTATAATAACTTTGACTTAATCTCAATAAACAATAGCCTATTTATTATTAACAATTAGAATCAAGAGTTATCTTTTCGTGTCCTTAATCATTCCCCGTTCCCCACCGCCTCCGCAGTCGTTACGTTAGTGAGAACGTATCGTTTACATCTGAGCAGCTGGCACACGAACCAGAGACTTGGTGAGCACTTCGAGTCCCTGGCAGAAATAAAGCGCAAGTTAGTGACTTGCGTGTTCCACGGTAAGTAACCAGATTATGTTAACATTGCACGACGTTGTAGCGTCTGTTGCTTAACCTGGCTATTCAATCCGGGAGTTGAACCGAAAGATGTGGAATTGAACCACCAAGACGTATAGGTGAAACACGTCTTGGTTAAATAACCACTCCGTGACAGCTTTTATGTTTCATATGACCTGCTGCATATTTCACATTTATCATAGTATTACAAATAATTATATAACTCAGTATCATGTTTTAAAAAGTGACTCAAGAAGTCTGAGGTATAGGAAACTGGGTTACAAGAAGGAGAAGAAATGGGGGACCCGATGGCTGATGATTTTTTAAGTTTTATGGTATTTATCTTTTAAGCCTTATTTCTGAAAGCATTAAAATTTAATAACTGGGGATAAAATGAGTTTAAGGACCTCTACCTTGGCTCATTTTATTCAAAATAAGTTATATTTAAAATATATTTTCATTATTTTATTATAATAATACTTTTTATCATTTTTTTTAGGTAATTTTGGCCAGAAATGCCTATAGGTATAAGACAGCCTTAAGTTATTCGTTAATGCAGGCAACTTGAACTAAATTATACGCCACGTAATTCCGATATTTCTTTCTCCTCTCTTACCAATAGAGGTACTCTGCCACGGCTGGTGACTCCACTCTCGACCAGGGCGGTCAAAACTCCATCAACAACCATCCTCCGAAATTACCCGCGTCGAGACAGTGAATTCATTGAGTACCCTCGGAGTACAAAATTTCTCAATATTGAGGACCGATATAAGTCTGGATTGAACAACACAGGGAAAATACACTCGCCAATGATAAAAATCTACAGCTATGAATAATTAGACGTACTTTATTAAGTAAGAAAAGTCCAAGATCGCCGCGGTGGTAAGCGCGTCTCTCTGAACGGCCGCACTTTGACTAGCACAAAACCGCTCCTGCTCACTGTGTACTCCGGAAAATCCTGTTGAACAAAATGAAGAACACGAACGCAATAAACTCTAACTTTCAATTGTCCACAGTTTATTCTCGATGTGATTGTGGAGCGAGTCGCCTTCACCGGCAGCATAGTACCTATAACTTCAAAAAGTACTACACGACTCGACCCATACTAACTCAACTTCTCAACCACAACGGTTAACCTCGTCCCTCGATGTCCTCGCCTAATAGCTACTTACTATCTCGATGGCTTTCTCCAACATTAACTCGCACCTGGCAACGACTTTATCACTTTTCAAAGAACTCTTACTCTAACTCAACTACGAGTTAATCGCTACTAAAAATGCGACTGCTGATGATGTTGAATGAAGATCAAGAGAGCGCGTGTCCTCGGCTTCGCTAAGCTCGAGTCCTCTGTTTTAATCCCATCCCTTTACGCGGCTCATGTTTATTGTCTCTGGATCCTGTAATCATCCTATTTTGTCCGATTCTCCATGACTCGCAGTTCATTTGAGTCATGATAGGTCCTTCCAAAAGCGCGCGCCTTACACGAGACGCGCGCCCCGTCTATGCCTCTTGCTACTATATACCCGCGCGCGCTATAGTTCTAACTCCCTCTCGGCCTCTCTCTCACCGAGCGACGCATGTCTCCTCTCTCTGCTACTCTCTCTCTCTCTCTTTCTCTCTCTCTTCCTAGGCGCCGCCTGCCTTGCTGCTGCGCGACTACCAGTGCTGCTTCCCTCTCTGCTACTCTCTCTCTCCCCACGTGGCAACTGCCTTGCTGCTGCCCGTCTCTTGTTGTGATTGTGTGTGTGCGCGCGAGTGCGTGCGTCATCCGCTGGGCCTCCGCGTCGGCCATGTGCTCGGGCCCTGCTGACGACGAGCCTGCAGCTGCATGTGACCTCGTCACATCATTTACAAGTGAAAGGCAGTTTCTTTTTGAATCTAAAGAATAATGAGTTCTTAGAAAATCTAGATTTTTGATATCAAAATAAAATTTTTTATTTAATAAGGTGATCATTTTATATCAAAAGGATTTTTCCATAACGAATTTCCTTTTGAGCCAAATAAGGCATTTGCCTCACAAGGAGAATCCACACTCTCCGGGAAACGGATTTTCACGGGCATTGGAGAGTTGATTTCTGGTACCTGAAAATGAAGCCCAGTGTTCATACTTTCGTCTCATAGGCCCTTGAGATATGGGCAATCTCTTCTCAAATATACTATTTTTCGTTAAACAATGATGTCTCTTCTATTGACTGACACAGTGCCACTATTTAAAATACGAGGATTAAAAATTATAAAAGTATACAGTGAAAGCTAAAATTTAAGCCTTGATTCATTCAAAAATATTAATTTTTTAGGAAGTTACAAGCAATCAAAGATAGCGTACGAAAAGGCTAAAAATTTGTCTTCATTTTAAGCGATTAAATGGAATGTATTTTTAACCATTTTCATACGTTATCTTCGATTGCTTGTAACTTTCTAAAAAATAAATAATTTTTAACGAATCGGGGCTTAAGTTTTAGCTTTTGGTGTCTACTTTTATAATCTTTTATGCTCGATAATCTTTGTATCATTAATACTTGAAATGTGACAGTCAATAGAAGGGACCTCATTTTTTAACATAATAGAGGATATTTGGGAAGAGATTGCCCATATCTCAAGAAAAAGGGCCTATGAGATGAAAGTATGAACACTGGGCTTGATTTTTATCTACTAGAAATTGGCTCTCAAATTCCCACGAAAATCCGTTTCCCGGAGGATATGGACTCTCTTTGTCAGTGTAGTAATTACTCTTATTTCCTCTTGTAATAAAAAGAAAATAATTTTGTAGTAAAAAGTTACTGAAGATGGTCCTTATTTACTCATATAGGGAGATGAAATTATTTTGCTAGGATCCAATTGCGGGAGTAAAGAAAAGGGTTTTGACATAAGAAAAGTATAATCTTGAAGCACACAATTAATTTTTAGCTTTAAGAATAATATGTTAGATTTAAAACGATAATCATTTTACAACAAAAGGACTTTCACAAAACGATTATTCTCTTGGGACTAATGGATCATTTCTCTGCGTGTGAATCGTTTTATGTCAAGAGAAAACCTCTTGTCCTCCGAGAAAAAAGTTGAATCGTATTTTCCATTTAAATAAAAATAGTTTATAGCACTGTGTGACCTAAGCCCGCTCTTAGGTCACGCCTATCCGTGACCTAAGTAGTACTTTTTTGCACCGTGTTTATCACACTCGCTGCGCTCGTGCGCTAACCTCACGGTGCAAAAAAGGACCATGTACTAGTACGTAACTCGTGCGGAAATTAGGTGATCTGACACGGGCGAAAGACTACCGTGCATGGACCACCTAGATCCCGCACTAGTTGCGTAATATTAGTACATTAGGCAGTGATATAAAATGCTATACGATACTTGTGACCTAAGAGCACTTCTTCTTGTGACAAAATGAAAATCATTTTGTAGTAAGAACTTGTTCGCTCGGGCGCAAACGTCCTAACGCGGACGAAATCACCTTCTCGCTCATGTATCATACTATATTTTTTCATTCATACGACATGTGCAAAGCTCGATTTTGCGAGCACGATTTTGGCCGAGCGTGTGCAATAATATAATGCACTTTGCGCACGGAGTGAGGAAAATTTTTTTTTATTTACATAGAAAATACGTTTAAACTTTTTTCTCGGAGGAAAAGAGGTTTTTTCTTGACACAAAAGGTTTTGGCGAGATTATTGGCTATCAGAGTTGCAGAGTATTCGAGGTTATTAATGCTTATCCTTGCAATAAATGTTCAAGATTTGGGCATAACAGCAAAAAATGCAAGAACGTAGATACGTGCTCATGGTGTAATGGTGATCACATAACTTCAAAGTGTACACGTGAAAGTATTAAGGGCATGTGTTACCCACGCTATTACTCGATTCTGGGTTCCCATTTTTTTCCTTCAATTTTAAACTTATTGAAGAAAACTCCTTGACACGTTTTAAGTTTAATAAAGAACTACAACATACCTGGGAGTTTTTTTTTTAAATTAAAAATTGAATGAGAAAAACGGGAACCCAATATTGGGTAATAGGGTGGGTATCGCATCGCTTTAATTGTCCGAACTGTGTTTACAGCAACGAAACATTCAAAACTAATTATAAGACAAGCCATTGTGCAATGGACAGTGATTTATGTAATTGAGGACTTACAGAATGAAATAATTAATACTGACTATAATTGCGATGATCTTAGTAAACTCGATAGATGCTTGGCTTTTGAAAATGATATAATTTTAAACGTAAATATAAGGAGTTTAAATGCGAACTTTCATAAACTATTAGTATTCCTGAAAAGTCTAGTGATTAAGCCTTGCATTATTGTGTGCCATGGAACCTGGATCATTACGGATATTTTAATATACCGGGATACAATATGTACTACAATTAATAGTAAAATTTATACATCAGATAGCCTGGTGATTTACGTAAGCGATTGTTTAACTGAGATGACTGAAGTAATAACTATAAATAATCTCAAAATAATTAATTCTAAAATTGCAATAGAAAAAAAATAATAAAATTATGATATCCACCCTATATAGATTACACGACATTAGTAAAACAGAATTTCTATTAACACTCAAAAACTTGATAAATACTAACAGTAAATAGAAAAATAATCTTATTATGGGGGACTTTAACTTTGATATCCCTAATCAGGAATCAATTAACCAACCATTCTTGCATATTTTATTAGAGCATGGTTACTGCCCAGGCTTTCGTAATATTACCAGACCATCCGATAGAAATAGCAATTCAGGAACATGCATAGAGAATATTTTTATTAAGCTAGATAAA
>JAPYZP010010005.1:0-13513 GCA_030522985.1 Torymus sinensis
GAATTCCAAAATCATTTATAGAATGCATTATAATTTTAAATAAATTCCTTTATTTCCTTTATACTAAGAATTATTCGTAGGATTTAATAGTAAAATAGTATTTTACATATTTAAAAAGATAAATTTTATTAATTTTTCCAGTTAATGAGTTTTCTTGTACTATTTTTTCAATATTGGCCGAATTAGGTAAGGTGTCAGCTAATTTGGCTAAAACGCACATTTTACACTTTTGTACCGTACAGAGACAATATCAGATTTACAGAAGGAGGAAGAAAATATTCCTCTCAAGGTGGCCGAATTACCTCAAGTTACCTTACATGATATATTATCTTTATTAAGGAGGAAGAAAATATTCCTCTCAAGGTGGCCGAATTACCTCAAGTTACCTTACATGATATATTATCTTTATTTGAACAGAAAATTTACAATAACTTACACAACTTAAATTATATTTTTCTTAGCCGCGGTTACATTGTCGGGAACTTATCATAACAGATTTTCTGATCTCTGCCATCCGTCAATATTATCAACAATAGGTTCCAACTTCATTACCTCTGCAGACGCTCAGCCTCTCTCCCAAGCAACATCTTCGTTACCAACCAACAATATCGTTCTCCGCACGGTAACGTCTAGTATACCGATCCACCTTCGCTCTTCGATCGTCAGGTGCCACTACCGGCCCGCGATCGGCGTTCTCCAGCCGAGTCGCGCTACTTACCTCCATCCTTACCGTCACACGCACGCGTATAGTAGTCCATACCTCGCGCGATGCATCCTCGGTACTTTCACCCGGCGCAGCCCAGCCAATAGCGTGCGTCTCGTCACGCTGCCGGGCTTTCTTCGCGCTCTGCTCGTCGCCTGCGCTGCCGCGTCCCACGGTTCCCCAAAAGCCCCGGCTGTGCTAGTACTAGCGATCAAGAGAGAGAAGGGGGACGATCGCGCGCGCACGAGAGCGATGCGTTTCCCAAGAGTCGATCGCGCTCTTGCGGAAATAGACGAGGATTTGGTGAAAGAGCTGGGGGCAGTGGTAAGAGGCACGAAAATGGAACGACGGCGGTGCCGGCGGCGGCGGCGAGTGTCTACGCTTCCAATGGGAAGGTTCCAGTTTGATACTTACCTGACTATTGCTTGCTGCCGCTCATGCTGACAGCCGAGAGCGCGCGTACAGACACACACGTATAGAGTCGCGCAGTCGTCGCCTCGACGCGGGGGCCTTTCTCTTTTGCCTTTGGCTTTTCGCGGGCAGTCTCGCGCGCACGCGCGCTATCGCCGGGCCTCAGTTTCAGTACTGGCCTCGTCCCGAAACCAGCGTGGAATATGTCCTGAAGCGGCCGCTGCCCTGTGTGTGCTGCTCTACGGCGAGGTCGACGGCTGGAAAGAGAGAGAGAGAGACAGACAGAGAGAACTCTTAGGGGACTTTTTCCGTTGTCCTCTGTTTCTTCATCGAGAGAGTGGATAATGTGCCCGCAGAGCACCTTTTAACGCAGGTTGGTGGTGTTTTAATTTTGTGTTTCTTTTTTGGGAGGCGATTTGATCGGTGAAGGTATGTGTCGTTTGTGGTGTTTGGAATGGTGTATGTAAGTAGTAGAAAAAGGGTTGTGTTGCTCCAAAGTGGTTTTTTGGTGAACAAACTTTGGATGAACAAATAGATTGATAAAAACACGAATGTTTGGTGATAATTATATAGAAAACCAAATTATACAATCGGTTTAAGTTTAATTTAGTGAGGTAGTGCATTTAAGTCTGTTGGTTGATTATAATATTTTTACAAATAATTAATGTACCTATATAGGTGAAAAATCTCAATGTTAATCAGTGTGCAAAGGTACTTTTACCTGTAACAATTTCAATTCGTATTTAAATGGCCTTCTTCCTTTAATGAAAACAAACAGCTGATGAAATGCTACGCTCTAGCTATCAAAGAGGTCTATTCCTTTTGAACGCGCCATATGTAATACTTTAATAGTTTTAACATAGAATGTTGTATAAAAATCTAGCTGGTAGATTAATTTTCTATTTTCTCAGTTCGTTTTTATTTATGGTTGTAAAGTTTTTATGCTTTACGGGTTTCTAAACTTTAATTATTGGTGCAGTTATGTGACAATTAGATAATTAGTAGTTGAGAAAATTACATAAAAATTTTATGTAATAATTTTTCTTATTTATTAAGTTCGCGTAATATATAACCATTGCATGCGACTTAAATCCTACTAACTTATTCGTGACAATCAACCGAAAAGAAATCATACGGAAAAATTAATGATACTCGACATATTTGACCAATACTAACGCTACCAGATACATTCTACGAATATATAAAAAAAAAACTAGTTCAATTAGTGATAATTAACACATGAACCCGTTCACAGATAGTGGGAATGAAAATAATTATAATTAAAATACGAGACTTTCGCCATTGTTTATCACAGATTTTCAAACAATAACAGGGCATAAAAATGTATCCCAGTAGTGCATAGTAGCTTCTTCTCGCGGGCAATGAGCCACTATGCACCTGCGTGCGCGCGCTTCAGCGTTATAACGCGTATATATACGCGTGCCGTGTACAATTATGCCGCAAGGCTGTGTGGGGAGTTCAACGAGCGCGCAGGCGATGATGGCTCATTGTGATGAAGGGAGTTCATTTCTTCGTCGTCTTCTGCGTCCGTGATGTCGAAACTCAAATTTCTCAGAGCTCCTGGCGCGTGCCGCGCGTTTAGCGGGCGTTTTTCAATAAAAAATTTCAACACCTCGCCCGCTCGTTGACTGCAGAACTATGGGCACTGGCTTTGGGAAATAATCGCTGTGAATTTTCTGGTGCTGTGGCTGGATACAATGACACTTTGAAACGCAAGTCCTTTTACGAAAGCTTAACTTTGCCATTCAAAGTAACTACATTACGATTTAATTATTATAATGTTTTGTCGATCATTTCGTTATAATGGTATATAAAAATAACTTTACTTCATTATCTTTTGTGACAAAAGTTTCCTAGTCATGATTTAATAATAAATTCGTTTTAGTATGCAATAAAGACTGTGAAATAAAAGATATTATTTAAAAAATGATGTAATTTAAATTCTTGATATTTATAAATATTCACACAATAAGTATTTATTTATGTGTGAAACGTAAATAGTTATGATGAGGAATTAATACAATGAATTAATGATTGATTTCAATTTAATTAATTATTTTTTCTACAATTTTTTAATAATATTATTGCTTTATTGTTAACTGACAAATTTTCTATGGAATAATAAGTAAACTAATAGTAATTATTTATAAAATAAACATTTCATAGTTTCTTAACAAGTCCATTTAATTCTACGTCAATACAAGTTCAAATAACAGGATTTATAATTTTTTTCTATAATTATATGCAGTTGAACTATGAAGTTCAACTTTCACTTCTATCATTTTAATTGACACTTTCAGAATCAGAACCAGTATTGTCCACTGTGAGTACTTTCAAGGTAATAGCAAAAAACTATCGCAGGTTTGCAAATCCGTTCTTACAAGTTCTTTAATAATTGTGAAATGTACTTTCAGTGTCATTTAGTATCTTAATATCTTATTCACTATATTTTTCTTCAATCGTGATAAAAATTAAGTAGATTGAATAGCATGATAACATTTTCATATTTAATTAATATTATTTTATGTTTATGTACAATTATTTCTGATTATTTTTTTGAAAGATTTATATGTATAATTTCGAATTCAGTAAATAAAATTTGTTAATAATGATATATAAATAGCAATACTAGTTTATGCATTACCTTTAATTTTGATTTGAATCCTTACAAAATCGTGTATTCTAAACCGCCCTAGTTTCATTAAACATCAAGACATACATAATCCCAAGCGTACTATGAATCTTTTCTGCGATGCACCTTACGACAAACTTGTTGCGTCGTCTTTCGGAATTTAATGACGAAACGCGGATTCTGTTCGGCTACGGTCGTGTGATCGAAATTTCGATCGAATACAATCAGTAATTTTTGCACATGTAGAGTGAATTTCACAATAATAATCATGTGCAATGCTGAAATAATGAAGGCATAGAAGATTTAAGGTAGCCTTTATCTGAAATCGCTAAGAGTGCTAAAATTTCATGTAAAAGAAATCCTATAAATGGTATGGAAATGTCTGAAACTAAACATTATAAAAATTGTTGTTATTTTAAGTTCTAAAAATAATGCATAATTTTTTGTTTGTTTTACATATATTTTTGCACAATAAAATGCATTATATAATAACTTAATCCTATGATGTGAACTAGATTACGGCGTTTACGCAAGTAAAAATTGATGCTTTTGGCAGCAGTCATAACTTTGTAAACATATATTTATGAGACCGTTAAAACAAACAGATTTCAAAGTATTTGCAAAGTTACGACTGCTGTTGAAGGTACCAATTTTTATTTTTGTAATGCGTACCTTTGCTCAAACAACGTATTTTTCAAGGTTCGAGGACTGTGAGAATAAACTAAGACTGAGCTTTACTTTTTGTTGAAAAAAAGACGTATTCTCTTGGACCCGTATGATCCTTTAAAATCACAATATTAACGAGTTCAACTTTTTTATATTAAAAAATTATTACGTTGCAAAATAAATGATATTTATGCCTAAAAATTCAAATAACCATAATAAAAATTATATAATTAACAGATTTATATTTTCTTAATGATAATTTTAGTCATTACGATAAATAGTACTTGCATAAGTCATGTTGTTGTGTGATCTGAGTATCCTATACTTCAATTTTATTATATGATCTATTATTTTTAAGCTAGTAGAAAGAAAAAGTTATAATTGAGGGTTCACGTGGATAAGGGGCACATAACTCATTTAAATTATACATAAGTTGTGCCCCTTTTCCACTCGCACCTTCAATTGTGCCATTTTTTTTTATATCAGTCCATTATTCGCAAACACTATTCTACCAGTAGTCATAATGATACAAATTAAAAACCAATGGAAAAAAAGTCAAAGCGCCAATTATACACCTTCGTCGAGCCAAAATCCCAACGACCACCTCGTTAGAGCGCGCAAAAAGCAGCGTCAATGAACTAAACGCGCTAAACGCGTACGTACACACACACACTTAAATACGCACCTCTCGTTCGTCGAAGATTTTCGCTCATTACTACCATTTCAATTGACCGATGCCTAATAAGCGCGTACGCGCGCCGTAGGTACAATGGCGCCTTGCGAGCTTTTTGTCGTCGTCAAAACGCGCACTTTTCCCGGATGTTGAAATTCCCCGCGTAGAACTTGCTCGAGCTCATTGACACGTTGGTGTACGTACACACATACATAAACACACACGTCACACTCATGCGTTTGTATATTTCCCTCGCCGACGCGGGCGCGCAAAACTGGAGCGGCGCGGCGCGCGTTCGCCTTTCTTTTCCCGGGGAGGGTTTTTTCTCTTATCTACTGCCTGAAACACGCAGCAGCAGTCGCGAACTATCCGTGCGCGAACATAGCGGCCGCGTGCCATTTTCTCAGCTGACGCGAGGTGCACACGCTTTTCTCATTGTGCGCCGCGTGACGATACTCTTGCACCGCGCGGATAATTAGACGTCGTTAGGTTTGAATTTCTCTATTAATACACGCTGTATACGCGCCGTGATGTATAGCTGGAAGGGCACGACGAGCGTGCACTTGACTGCCGCGGTATTTTCATTTTCACATGACAGCTCATTCACGAATGATGTGCGTGTGTGTATTATGTAGCTATATGACTGGCGCGAAGTCGCGACTTTATGCTGCCAGGCGTGACACACGGTGGCTTTTCTTATAGGATGCGCTGAATCTTCGTTATTAATTGTGCCTTTTGTCGGTAATTAGGTACTTTGCATTTTTTGAAAGCGGCGGCGTTGAAGGTTTTTCTAATGGAAGAAATTTCTCCCGGGGGTTTTCAGCAAGTTCGTATAAACAAAAGTCATTCTGTGGGAAACGGAAATCAAAAGAAATACGAGTGGAAAGAGCCATTTCTACCTAAATGAATATTAAAATGTTCGCTGTTGTATATGCGTTTCTCACAATAACGCATAAAATAAAGGAGTACAAGCTTTTTAATGTTAAAAAGAGTTGTTATTTTTAAATTTATATTTGATTATTATTATTAGTTGAAAACTTCAATGTAACTAAATTATGCTGTACATGTTTTACGTCTTAAGGATTACGATACAACTTTGGTCTGTAATAGAACCACAATGACGCATTATTATCATTAGAATAACGAATTAGCATATGGAAAATATAATTATGTATTCTAAAATTATGCGAAGTTTACTTATTTGGAAGTAACCGTTAGGCATTGTTTTTTCTTACACTTTTAAAAGCAATAATAATACTCAAAACTAATAAAATTTTATGTAAAAATGTGAGTGTAAGATTCAAATGCAAAGATTCAAATCTAAGCTGAAATTACAGCTCTAGTGACCAAAAACGATATCTGAATATATGTTCCACATAAATCCGCAGCTACTATTACAATTTCCATTTTCAAAACGAAACAAATCCACAACTTAGTCAGTTTCAAAATTGACATCGTTCGATTCTGCCTATATAAGAAAAAAATGGCAGTCATTTTATTTTACAGTAGCCACAAACAAAATACTTGCCCATTTTACTCTTTATTGACCATAAAACTTTCTAATTGCTTTTAACCTTCTCTGATAAAACAATTAAAACTCTCGTTTAACGACTTTTCAAATATAACCCAGAAAACCAAAACGCAAACGATCGTATGTATATATATTCCAATCTCCGAAAAAAAATGGATTTTTCCTCAGCCAAAGCTCGCAAATCGCAATAAAGTTGAGAGAAAGAGAGAGAGAGAGAGTCGTGGCAAAAGAAACACAACACACAGCATCGTAAATCTGGAGCACTATATACGTACACAAGCGCTACTAAACCCTGGCCGAATGACACGACACACTCCACTTCCTCGTCGCGATAAGCGCACGCCTATATAATGTATATACGCGCGCGCTTACATCAGAGGCGTGTACAGTGAGTAGAAGCCTCGCGGGAACGATTCAGGATCATCTTACAAATCTGCATTCACGCGCACTCAGACCAGCACCACCTGCTGTATAGCTGGAAAACGTACGTGTACGTATGCGTCTCCTCCCGCGAAGATTAACGCGAGCACCTGCAGCTCCGGGCGGACATCGGGGCGCGACGCGAGAAGAAGATATTAAACTTGCAAAGTACCCGCGCGCACGTGTCTTGTCAATCCGTTTGAGTGTCGGCTCGTTGGAGAGTGCGCGCCGCGCGCCTGCTGTAGTTGCTTGTATGCGCCGTTTGTTGTTCGTTTTTAGAGTTAAGGGATTAGCTGCTGCGGGGACGTGATTTTATGTTGGGAATGGGAACTCTAGCGGGAGAACGATTGAGAGGCTCTTAGGAGGTGTATTTAAATGTGTGTTGAGGAAGGAAAAAATTGAAGGTGATGGCTGTGGGAATGCGAGTGTATAGCTGTGTAATGATAGTTGTTAGGTGATTCGAAGCGTTTATCGACAACTCGTATACGACTTTATTCTGCGCGACTGACGGTCTATTAACTTGCCTTGATTTTCTCGCCTTATTGGCGAATGTTTATTTGAACGCCGTGTCTAGACTTCTTAGATTTTTCAAAGAGCCTTTGGTTTACGTAATTTTTCATCTATATTTTTTCATAATAAAGTCATTAGGAGTGGGATTGGGAGAAAGTGCTGCATGCAGAATGTTAACTCAAGTGTGTTGAATAGTTTGCTGGCACACTGCGCGAATTTTTATTCGGTATGTAGGTAGGTGTATACGCGCGGTTACGCATCTGGATCATTATTTTCGCATCGATGACTTCACTCGACTTAGGTTTCAATCAAGTTGCCTTTTTCGTTTTGGACCGGTTGTAGAGGTGTTACTGACCTCAAAATCTCTGACTTTGCTTTGATCTTCTGAAACTAACAGTTTCTTTACTATGTGTATTGTAAGTTCTAAATTCACTATATTAATAAAGCAATTACGATTAATGAAAATGTGCATTCTGATTCCGGATGACAAAAAACATTAGAAACATCGTCTCAGTCATCGTCCCAATCATTTAATCATTCAATCTAAATTTGCCGACTATTTAATTATCTTGTTGGCATCAATTAGCGGAAAGCCGATTCTACTATAGACACGAATGGCTAAAAAAAGTGTTACGATTGAATTACATGCTGGAAGTATTTAACTTTCCAGTAGCTAATCGCCAATTAGAAAATCTATTCAATCAAAAAAGCACGTAAAAACTGCTATTAACAGAACTCTCTCTCTCTCTTTCTCTCTCGCGGCAATGCACATCACACATGTCACAATCGTTTTATCGCCGAGAGAAAAACAGTAAAGAGCATCAGCCCGTACATTACGAAGCTTCCTGCGGCAATCGCTGACAATCACAATCATTTCCATCATAATGACAAAATCTCCGCACACGCATGAACACGCGCGCGTATACAATCGCCCCTACCCGCCATTCATTCCCCCTCTCTGTAACATCGATGCTCATCGTTCGTGAAAAATTGAATGTTTTCAGTCGATAAGAGCACCCGCAACAAACAAAGGAAAAAAAGCATACCCATGCGCGGAAAAACACGGGACTGCGTGCGCACACACCGCATTAATAGCTATCTCTTGCGCAGCTTCGTCGTATAATGGCTAAGTACACGCGGTCATCGAAAGCTGATAATGGTCGGTTCTTCAGCGCGCACGATGGTATCTACGACGCTATTCGCACGAGTAGCGGTCGATCTGGATGAATAAGGAGCGCGCGAAGAGACGAGTAGGTCGTCGTCGTTGTCCCGGTCGCTCGTCTGACAATGAGCTAGAAAACGAGTTGGTGCGAATCGCCTACGCGCACCTATAACGTGTATCATCCGCGGTGAATCTCGCACGCACTCCGCGGCGGCGTGGGCTTATACGCGCCAAGGACGTTTACGATGATGATTATCCCCTGAGTTGTTGACCGACCACGCGAATAAATTACTCGCGCGAGTGTAGAGATGATGAGAGAAAGAAGGAGGATGAGCCGGAGGAGATGGAAATACGCGAGAGGATTTTACGCGGAGGGGGGAGGGATGTTTCTATGGAGCTCGGTGATTTGTTGCTGAAAAATAATTGTTGCTAGAGCTCTGCTTGAGCTCTTGTACTTTAGATGGCGTCCGAGATTGTGGGGCTGAGTGCGCTTTCTTTGCTGGAGATTAATTTTGTTTGTTATGGCTGGTGTTGAACAACTGCATTACACGTGTTGGGGGGAAGCGCAACGTTGCTTCGTTTATGTTATTTTTGTATGTGATAGATTAAGATAGAATAAGTTGTGTCACTCCATGTAGTATGTGTATTTTAATTTTTTAATTTTAATAGAAGATTGTTGTTACATGATGACACATTTCTCACCGTTAGTGATTATTAACAGTAAATAGTTTTTGCATGCGTGTAAACTTCATTAGGAAGTATTACTGGTTGAAAAATCAGATAAAATCGTCTCTACCGCTCCAATAACATTCGACTGATTCATCATTTTCTATTCGTAGTGCCTAAAAATTTGTCAAGCATGACATTCTAAAAATAAAGATGATTTAACGCTCCATTTCAATGATTCAAGTAAAAGTTGAAGCAACGGTTTTCAGAGGTAGTAATTCACTGTCAAGGAAAACTTGTCTAGACTTGCGTTGTATATAATATAAAAGCCTCGTTATACGAAAAATAAACAATATGGAATTTCAATTTTTTACATTTTAACAATGAGGTTTCTGCAACTATTTGATTGCTTTATAAACGCAAATAAACTTTAAATATAAGAATATAACATAAAGTAACTATAAAATAGATACTTATTTTAATATTCAACGCTAATGTTTATTACTTTTTGTTGCAGAAAAATGTTACTTCTAACGTTACTGCTGGGATGCATTCTCCCGGCTCTGGGGGTCTATATCCCGCCAGGGCCGAAGTACGCATGTCCCAAGGAAAGCGCGTACATCCACCCATGCGTCTGCGTTCGTGGCAGCGACCAAGGTCTCTACGTAGAATGTGAAAATACGAATTTGGCGAGCCTGAGTCTCGCTTTCCTTAACCTTAGGAACGAGGGAATGCCGATCGAAGAGCTGACTATATATAAATGTAAAATAGGTATGTTGAAAATGTTTTTAATGACCACCAAAAGCAATCAGGAAATAGTATGTGTAGCGTGGAAAAAGTCACTGCATTTTACGCATTGCATTACGCATTTGAATTCACAAATAAGTAGTTTGCCAGTAAAAATATAATAAAAACAATAATAGTTTTTTCTTTCGAATTGCTATAGCTTTCATGCGGTAGAAAGTTAATTTTGTTTGAATAGCTTAAATGTATTAATTTAGCGAAGCCAGTTGCAAATTTACAAAATTAACCCATTATATTTAAATTTATTCCGCTAATTCCAATAAACTTTTTGTCACTTAACAACAATTTGTATTCTTTTTTGATTGCACAAGAGTATACTTAAAAGCAACCATTACACTATAACTATTACTTTTTCTTTCCAGCGCGGTTTTACGGACCTGCACTTTATCCATTAAATGTACGAATTCTGAAGTTTATAGACACCCCATTAAAATTCATAGAGGAACACAGTTTCCTCGGTGTAAATCGCACGTTGCAAGAACTTCACGTAATCGGCAGTGGACTAGAAAAGTTTCCTAAAGAAGCACTGCAAATTTTAGGAAATCTCACCGTTTTAAATATCAGAGGACATAAAATAGACGAATTGCCTACTAATATTTTTGGAGAAAGTCTCGCTGCATCGAGGCTCGAGCGGTTCGAGCTGAGCAATGGTAATGTATAATATTTTCCTTCCTAAAATAGGATATGCAGAAAAGTAGAAAGTTATTTTAATGACTGTCATTACCATTGAACTTTTTCAATGTTTCAGGTACGTTCAGTACGCTAGCAGTGGAAACTTGGGCACCATTGAAGAAACTCAAATCGCTTGATTTGCATGGCAATCAAATAAAGGACTTGAAAAAAAATCAGTTCAAAGGCTTAAGAGACGTCGAAGCGTTAGATTTATCGCACAACATGATTGACAAGCTCGATTCATCACATCTTGGAGATCTTACGAAAATGGGATTCTGCAATTTATCTCATAATGCGATTTCCGAGTTGAAGAGGTATTATGTTTGCGAATAAATTACATTTTAAAATTTATCTTGCTGAAACAATGGATATGTTATTTCAAAATCATTATTCTTTACAGAGGTACATTTGCAAGGAATTCATTGCTAAAAGTGCTTAATATGAATAGCAATAAAATACGAAAGCTTGATTCTAATACTTTCCGAGGAATGCGCCTCATGAGAAGACTGTTTTTAAGTAATAATCGTATTTCTGATATTGGCCGTGGAACTTTTGGTACTATGACTAGAATCGGTACCGTGGATTTGTCTAAGAATATGATCAAGAAGATCGATTATCAAATGTTTTATCAGCTACAATATGCTGAGGTAGAATACTTGTTTTTAAATATATGTTTAACTACGTACTCTAAAAATGTATTAACGAAAATATTTACTTTAAATATTTTAGGTTATAGATGTATCTGAGAATCAAGTGACTATTGTAGAAAAATTATCATTTAAAGATTTATTTTCAGCGACAGTGAATCTTTCTCACAATGCAATAACCAAAATCGAAAGTGGTGCATTTGAGAATTGTGCCAATATTGTAGTGTTAGATCTGAGCCACAACAAAATAGAAAACATATCAAGAACGGCTTTCGATAGCGCTACCTATGCTACTACGTTACAATTGAGTTATAACTCTTTAACGGCATTAAACCAGGTAAATTTTTTTGAATCTGTTTGAACTTAAATACCACTTTTTCTTAAACTTAAAGTAAGCAATATATTATTTAACGATTTCCTACATGGTGTTGACTTAGTTATGAATTGTTACATATCAGTTTCATTTTTTATCATAGAAATTGTATCTCATCTCATGGAATAACTTTCATTTGCAGATTCCTTTACATAACATGACCGGCTTGAAAGTTCTGAATGTTTCGCACAACGTAATCCGAACAATTCCACGACAAACTTTCCCAAAACTTTATGAACTGCACACAATCGATTTATCTTACAACAATTTATCAGATATATATAATGCTATCTTTCAAACATTATTCAGTTTGCGTGCGTTAAATTTATCTCATAACTCTCTTGACAAAATCAAACCATCGACATTTGGTCCTTTGCCTACGCTACTGGACTTGGATTTGAGTTACAACAAATTGAATGAAATATCGCGAGGAAGTTTAACAAGATTAGCAAGTTGCAGGTAATTTTTTGAATAAACTGAATAGTTGAATATTTGTCACATAAATATTTGTTTATTTTAATGGTTTACATAATAATTTCTTATTTTTTCAGAACTTTGTCCGTAAAAAATAACGAACTTACCAAAATGTTTTTGATACCTATATCATTAGGAAGTTTGGACTTCTCAGAAAATCTTCTATCGGAAATTCCAAGCACCGATGTATGGCCTTCAATGAATGCTTTACTATCCTTGGATTTATCATACAATCGTTTAGGTGACAGTTTGTATACAGGAAGTTTCGAAAGTTTACTTACCTTGAGAAATTTATATCTACAAGGAAACAATATGACTAAGCCACCCTGGGAGGCCCTTAGTTCGCTTACTAGTTTACAATATCTTTATCTACAGGTATATTTTACGGCTTAATTATAATCTTTATATACAAATAAGTTATTGATTTATTCATTCAAGTTATTGATTGATTTTTTAGGATAATCATTTGACATCTCTTAACAAAGCCGCTTTTGGTAGATTGCCGATTGTATTTGAATTAAATCTGGCAAATAATCAAATTCGTAACATAAGTCAACGTGCATTTGAAGGACTTCTTCAACTCTTAACGTTGAATTTAACAAATAATGAAATTACACATATTCCAAATGGAGCATTTAGGGGTCTCGTATCATTACGGAATTTAGATCTCTCTTACAATCAACTGGAAAAACTAGACAATAAAACTAATGGACTGTTAGACGATTGCTTATCACTTGAAAAAATTAATTTAAGTCATAACAAGCTTGCATTTATAACAAGCAAAACTTTGCCACACGATCCTTGGATTCCTTATAAAATAAAGGAAGTTGATTTTTCTTATAACAGTATACCAGTTCTGAATTTTGATTTTACTTTAGGAACAAGAAAAGTTGTTTTTATGAACCTTAGTCACAATAGCATCAATGACATTCGAAGATGTACGTAAAGTACAATAAAAATGTGTTTCTTAAAATTATTTTAATGCAATTTTAAAATAATTTTCTATTTTTATTTTTTTTAGATGTACTTGGAAATATGACATCATTACAAACCATAGATTTGTCTTATAATGAGTTAACTGACTTATCTGAGCCGGATGTTTTTATACCTCCAAAAAATTTAACGAATTTAATTCTAAATCACAATCG
>JAPYZP010010006.1:0-15488 GCA_030522985.1 Torymus sinensis
AGCGTTTCTGACTCGCGAGTCGGCGGCTCTGGTTCAATCCCAGGGTCCGTCACTTTTTATTATTAAAAGAAGTTGCGAGAGCTCACTCGTAACAATATGAACTTTGTTGTTTTTGCAAGCGAAACTGTTGTTGCCGACGCAGGCAGTTTTGTTATTGTTGGCCTAGTGTTTGCGCTTATTATGCTTGAGTTTGATCGATCAATATATGTAGCTGAGCTTAGCTAAGATCGAAACACGCGGGCATTTTCCACCAGATGTAATAAATGACAATGCAGCTGGTTGCCATGCTTCACCAATATTTACAATTTTTTTTATCAAGTTATTCATTAGCTACTTTCAATGATAATATATATATTGATTCTGCGTTATTGGCTCACTTTAACATTAATTTTTTATGTATATAAGGAAATTTGGGGTAATTCGACCACCTTAAGCGGAATATTTTCTTCCTCCTTCTGTAAATGCTTTAGGTAAAAACGGTGTGGAAAGCTTTAAAGTATACTATATATACCACCAAGAAAAAAATTAGGAACGCCCCAAATGTATATTAGCTTTGTAGAGTGCAAAAGCGTAAAATGTGCGTTTTAGACAAATTAGCTAACACCTTATCTATAATTCGGCCAATATTGACAAAAATAGTACAAGAAAACTCATTAACTCTAAAAATTAATAAAATTTATGTTCTGAAACGTATAAAAAACTTTATTGAATTATTAAATCCTATCAATAATTCTAAGTATAAAGGAAATAAAGGAATTTATTTTACATTATAATGCATTCTATAAATGATTTTGGAATTCTATATGGGAGTTTGCCGTAAATTATTTAGTTTCTTCTCACAAAAGGGGACATTAATGACTTGGTGAAAGTAATACGGATTTCACACCTTCTCATATTTATTGGATCGCATATTCCTTACAGATCGGCCGAATTAGGTGAATTATAGACGCAAAAGTCTTTTGTTTTATAGATTATAGAAAAAAAAATTATTTTTAATATTACTTCCATACTAATTTCAAGGAAAAATCTCACCTTTCTGCTCGTATCACTTTCAATCGGATGCTTTAGCTTATATTTCCGAAACGACTATAAACGAAATACTTGCTTTTTTTATACTTTATAAGACGCTCGACTCGCTGAAATTTGATAATAGAAACTTGCATAAAAATGTAGTGATAATTCTTAAGCAATTCAAAATGATTTATAAGGTATATTTTCCATATTTGGAAGCTGGCGACATTGGTTATTTAACCTTTCGGATAAATGAAGATAGCGAACTACAAAAATGACCGAATTAGCGTATAGCGGTCGAGTTACCCCGAGTTATCTTATATACATTTCAGCTACCGTATTCTATAAATAATATGAATTTTGTTTAACTTGTAGTTAGGTACAATATGCTTTAAAGTAATTTATCAACGTTGTTTTGTGAAAAATAAATTTATTTATTATACAACGTATACAGACAGTAACATGCAGTAACAAGGGAGATCAATTTAACACCATTGTTACCGCTGAATTTTAAATATGCCAAAAGCCATTTCGCAACGTTTAATCTGCAGAACGAACGATACGAAAATAAATAATAAACACGTGACGAGCAATGAAGTTGAGAACAAAGTTATTCAAAAGCTCGCCCGATTTATATCGCGCGCCAATATAAAGCCGAAGATTTACGAAAGTAATTAATCCTTCGCATATAGCTGCAGGCGGAGATTAAATTGAACAATAATTCAAGAGCGAATGAATCCGGGGATCCACGCGGCCGCTCACACACACGACTCTACATCGCTTTTCAAATCCATAAATTCGGCAAAATAGACGATTTTCCGAAAATTCCAGGACCGCTCGCGCGTTCCGTACCTATTTTTCCCGCTAATATACGGGGCCGACGGTCGGGAATTCGGATTACCGATCTATCCGCGCGCGTCTCACGGGCACAGAGAGAGAGAGAAGCGGGCGGAGCGATTGGACCGCCTAGAGGAGGATTTCCAGAATTATTCAAATTCCCAGCGATCGCGGAGGCGGAGTAGGGTAGGCACTATTTCTCGGCCGGCCGCCAAAGAGGATTGCGATTGAATAAATTTTGCGCAAAAAGCAGGATCGCAACGGGACGCGCGCTCAGAGATTATTGGAAATTTGGGGATGAGCGGGTTTCTTACGAGCAGTAAGTATGTATATACCTCCGCCCGGATTTATGAATCGCCGCGGCGCGGTAAACTATTTTCATGGCTTGATATTGGTCTTAAGGGAGGTGACTGCTTCGAGGCAAGCAAACATATGATATATTGTTAATATAGTAAAGATACGGGTATAATTCGTTAAGTAGGGGATAATAAAAGTAAAGTTCATATACTTTATGAGAGATATGATGGCCTATTTGCCACCAGACTGATCAAATTCTGCACTTTCTAAGAAATTCAAAGTTTTTACACGCCAAAAGATAGCAGTTGTTTGTTTCATTATCATATTTTACGCTTCAAATAAACTTCTTTTACAAGGTACCTATGTTTTCAGAAAATATAGCCAAGTAAAAACAAGAAAATTATAACTCGATAAAGTAGGCTATTAAAACGCTTAATAATATCCTTTCAACCAGAAACACTTACTTATATATTACTCTTGAAAAGGAAAAAGTTACCAGCAACATAACTTCCATTATACACGTTTAACAAGTTTTTTATACAAATTTGATAAAGAAATTTATTTAAAATCAATCTTACACCAACTAAAAATCTCCCCAAACGCTTCCAAACATTAAATACACGCAGTTTTATTTTCTACATAATCCCGCTCTTCGTCCCCTACGCGCAAGAAATAATCAATCTCTCGCGCAATCAACGTCCCCTGTCGATCGACAAAGCGCGCACCTCAGCACTTTTACCACCGTTAAAAAAGAAAAAAAAAATAATCTCCCCATGTCCCGATAGAGCTACTACCACTACTGTTAATTTCGGTAAGCCCTCTCGAGCCCCGTCAGTGCAGGGTATGAGCGCAAAAAGCTGCCACGGCAATTCATTTTCGTTACTCGCATTAAAATGCACGCACGCGCGCGCGCGGGGGCTGCGAAATCCGTGTGTATAGTAAAAAAAAAAATGGGAGCGCGCGAAAGAGAAAAATCGATGGGGCGGTACCTGCGATTTTCCCATAAAAATCCAGCGGCGCTGCAACGCTATTGCACAATTTACGAGCGCGTCTGCAGCGCTTTTTTCGCTCTCTTGTTCGCGCCCCGGGAGCTGTTCTCTCGCGCTCACTCTTTCTCTCCTTCGCGACTGTAAGATGATGAAAAGTGACGCGACGACGGCGCCGGTTCTGAGCGGAATCTCGTTCTCGACGACGTGCGTGCAGTATGTGTATATGGGAAGGGGCGCGAGGTAAGTGGTGTTTGTTGCGGCGCGTAGGGCGTCGTAAATTTTTGTTGGATTGAGCTAGTCGAGATGACTAAAAGCTTTCGAGCGGCTTATGGAAAATAACTTCCACGACGTGATGAACCAAATGGTTTTGGAATATTTTTATAAGCAAAAGGGCATAATGAGTTGAATTGTTCCGGAATATTGTTAAAAGCAACAGCGGGGGATGATAGGAAGCGCAGGAAATCGCATTTTTCGCAATCGTTGCAAACTATACTATTATTACTTTACTACTACATGAACATAAAAGTTATCAATGAGTTTCTTTGATTAATTTCTGTTATCCCTTAATTAAAAATACCTTGTTATGTAAAAAAACATTGTCACCGCTGCCATCTGAGAAAGTAAACTTCCCTCAATAAATAACCACCCTCTGCTAATGCGTTTAGAACTTTCTACAGATCAACGATTTCTGAAATTTGTCTTTATAAATTTAAGAAAAACAATGAAAACGAACTGAATTATAAGAGATGAAAACATGAAATAAGAAATATCGATAAACATTAAAATGACCATATTTGCATATTCTTTAATAACAATTTGAATTTGACAAATGAATCAAACTTGATCATTTTGTTAAAAATAATCGAGTCATCCTCCCTTATCACTTAGAAACACCAATAAAAGAACCCTCGTTGGCATAGCCGAGCGGTCATCCATCCAAGTTTTAGACACACGAAGCTTATGTAACTTCCATGTGTCGATCCCTCGACAGTGTCGACCTTTTATATATTAAATTAATATTTTTATGAATGTAATTTATCAATCTAATCTATTATAAAACTTTTATGTATTTAAAAAATATACTATTTAAAATTTAAATATTTAGATAATAATACTTGAAATATGAGTCTCTAATTAAATTATAATATTAATCATTGTTAAAGAAATTTCAATTTGATGTGAAAAGTTATACATTACAATTATATTAATTATCATTACATTGTAATGTTTTAAACATGCTAATTACTAATTCTGAAAATTTCATTTCGATTTAATTATATATTTTATTTTTGTTCTCGTATTTTTCAAATGTTTAATATTTTATCTTTTCCGGGTAAAAGCGAAAATTCGTTATTTTTAATTAAATACTCGTTAAATTCTTCTTTATTCTCACAAATTTCTAAAAAGAATGTGCGGCACATAACACATAGAACATCCTCTAGTATATATAACAAGAATAAGTTTATGAATATAAAAAGCTAATAAATTATCAACAATATTATTTATTCCATTCATTCCACATGAAAATCCACGTAATGTAATGAAATAATATTTTGTACTTCATATTAATTTTCTTGACGATTACTGCAGCTGCAGCTTTATGGGGTAATCATGTGTCGCCGGGCCATTGTGATGGATCTAAATTCTCATTCATTATTAAGGATGCGTATGACATTAGCCGGATCGCTGGATTCGCATTTCGATGCAGGCTAATGCGCGAGCTCGGCGGGTAATTAAAATGTTTGCAGCACCACCGCGAAGCTAGTTATATCGGCAGAGGACGTAAATGCGGTCAGTGAAGTGGATATTTATTGCTAAATCGATATGCTACATTTACATACGCAGGCATTGTTAGTTTTCTATTACTTTAAATACTAATATCATCAGCACCAAAGGCTCTATTTATTTCAAATTTTTTGTATAAAATATGTACCATTTGACATTTTCAAAAATATCTGAAGTTTTGTAGACCAAGCATGCAATGCGAGGGATCAAATATTAAATAATAAAAAAACTGCTTTTTTCGTCACTTATTTCCTTTCAACGAGTCTTTACAACAACATTTACTTACCCTGATGTAATTCGAAAACACGAGCCAGCGCGTATACAACAAAAGCGGATATACACGGACGCGGATCAGCGACCATATTATCTACATGTACGCGTAATATACATTTATTACACATAATCTAAGGTTACTTTTGCAAAATCAAGATCTGTAACATCCAGCAAATCCGCGTACAATCACGCGCGCGCGCGAATGTATACATACATATACGCTTGAATGTATACGTACATACGCATACACCTACGAACACCTTGGCTAATCTCGTATTCTCGCGTGCCTAAGCCAGTATAAGCACGCATAACATATAGAGTATATACAAGCGCGCAAACGTGCTCCCCACGTATGTGTGACTCCCCTGCGCGTGTGTATACGCACACGGTCGCGCAATCCCGCCATCATCCGATTTTTCTGTATACACTTCTTCGCAAGCACGCCTTGCTCGGGTCCCCGCCGAGATTATATCTGGAAAATTGGACGGGATTACGAATACTTAACGAAGGCGACGATCGCGCGGAGGCGAGTTGGAAAATGGAAAAATTAATCGACCGTAAATTGAATTGTCTTTTCTAATTGGCTTTGCTATCGAGATCGAGGGGGTTCTCGCTTGCTTCTCAGATGTTTCTTTCGCGCGATATTTATCAGCAATTTTGGTTTAGTTCATACGCAATGCGTTGAAAAACGTACGAGAACTTCTATATGTATTTTCGTTGGAATATAAACATTTAATCTGTCTTTCGCTGAGAAATTTTGAAAGCTATACTATCGTAAATCAGTTTTTAGACACTTATTTATTCGAAAGTTTTCAAAACTGAATTTTTTAAAACATGACGTATAATGGTGTTATATTCAGAATCATTTCAACTCGATTATATTTTCATAAAAAGAAGAAGACAGTAAATGTTCGAACGTCTCAAAATCTTCACTCGAGGCATATAAAATAACAATCTCGAAAAATACACATTTTATAACGCAATTTATTTTAAGTAGAAGGTTGGAACATCCTAAAAAAATAATGTGAATATGAATATAAAATGGTCGTTATTTCCAGCCAATTTCTGTTTAGCGAGTTCAGCCGTTATGGTAAACAGAAAATTAATTTTATAGGAATAAGGTCGGAGGTAAAATTTTTTTTTGTTAAAGTGCACTGTGCACCGATAAAATCCATACCCATTGCATACACGAATTCCCCGACATAAGTTATAGACGGGTGCACATCACGCGTTCTCCATATCCGCACAGCCACGGCAAACAAACTTTTCCCCATTCATCGATACGCCCACTCTCTCTCTCGCAGGCGAAATATCGACGGCGAGTTTTTGCGCTATCGACGCGCCCGGTAAATTACGAGCGCTTTTTGCATCATCCGTCCTCGGCGTCATTCTCGTGCACGCGCGCACACGGCACAAACTCTCGAAACTCTCTCTCTCTCTCTCGAGCGTTTTGCTTCCGCGAAGCTTCGTTGTTGCTCGAGGAGTGCGGAGAGAGAGGGTAGGAGGGGAAGCCCGGGGTAAAAAGCCCGGGGCGCGGGCGCGCCTGTTTGCAGTTGACGCTCTTGCAGGCGCGCGCGGGCGCGGATAAGCTGAATTGATGGCTGGTCATTGTCTATTGTTAGCCAAAGGATTAGTATTCTCGAGATTTCCGGAAGTTGTCTGCTCTCGAAAGGGCCGCGGTGGAAAAATTCAAGTTTTTATTGATACGATGGTTTAAGAGGGGCTTATTAATCCGTGCCCTTGTGTATAAGTTTTTAATCTTACTTGTGGACTTGACAAAGGCTATAATATCAACTCGAAGAATGATAGTAATTTGTTACCCTATATTTTAAGCCAATTGGATCTATACGGAAAAGTGAAAAAATGATTCACTTTTATTTAATTTTTTTTTCATATTAGATTTTGTGGGGATACTTAGTTGAAATATTTTATTTGTTGCAATAGATTTTTTTACCTATACAAATAGCAATAAGGCAAACCACCGCAGTCATGTCATTAATTACTATATAGATAATTTTATTCACATAACTTTAGTCTTCTTATCAAATAATAATTAGAAGATATATTAAAACAAAATACTGTAATACTCTACAACAACAAAATACTGTAACTGGATTCGTCTAATTAATTGTACTAATCAAATTCAAATACTAATCATTCAATCTAAAAAAGACTTGAATAGAATCAGACAAAGCACAGCAGATAACTAGAGAAAGGAAGCTTAATATCCATTCTTTAACATGCTTTCTTCTTTTAAAGTCACGACAGTTAAATTTGAGTATGAATATTTTTCAATTTAAAAAAAGCAAATTTAAGGTCGTTCCCTCTAATTTTAAAATGTTCAAAATATTTACCGTCAGAGAAAGAGATTTTTTACAAAGCTAATAATATCCAAAACTCGAGATTTTAAAGTGATGCGGTCTACTCTTGCAACTCTCTTCATATTTTGACATCCAAAAGCAAATTAATGCCGAAATTTGAGCAGAATCCGCGATCTGATGGTAACATCTCCGAGTATAATTGGAAATAAATATACGTTTTAATCACCGTACATTCTATATAGCCTGCAGCACATCTGCCAAATTAATGCGGAATTTCCTTGAAAAACGCAAGTACGCTCTTACAAATCCACTACACACTTTTGAAAACAGCAAAAAAAAAACGGCGTAAAAGCAAAGATTAAAGCTTCCAAAGTCGCTCTTTAACCGGGGCGTATTTACCTGTCGATCCTCGAGCGCAAAAGCCCCGCGAGTCCATTAAGTAACGCGGCGCGCTCTCTTTAATCGCGTCGAGGGTGATTCTCGAGAGAGGGAGAGACACCTCGGCGCACGCAAATCCGCCGCGCAAAAAAGCGCATCTCTCGCGGGCAAAAAGACGCGGGGGCTCTAAAAGGCGCGTGAGAGGAGCAAAAAAAAAGATTCGCTTTATAGTCGCAGGTGTCGAGCGCGCGGCGGCCGTGCGAAAAATCGCGCGCGTGTGTGGATGTATGACTTGTATATATATAGAGCTCGCCCCGGGCTCCTTTCTTTCTCGCTCTCTTAGCCCCCTTTCGGATTGAGTCAGGTCAAGCTAGATAAATGAACTCTCGCCGGCTTTCTTGCGCTGGCCTCGCTCGTCGCGCTTTTATATACCTATATAGATGTGTATCCGGCTCCCTTTCTCCCTTCTTCCGTCCATCTTTCCATAAGTGCGATAATTCTTTCCCGCGTGCGCGCATTCATATCCCTTCTGCCCCTCTCCGCCCTCCGTTATTTGCCCTCTGGATATGTAGTAATCAGCACATTCTACTTTTGCGGAGCGAGCTTTTTCTCTTTTTTCCCCCCTTTGTCTTGTACTTTTTGTTATCATTTGTTATCGTTTTTTTTTCTTTTCTTTTGCAGCCTTTTTCATTAGTCTTTCCATCTATGTATGAAAATAAATATGTTTGTCAGAAATAATTCAAAATAGTTTTATTTGTTTTTATTCTTTATTTTTCTCAAATTTCCATGCAAAACCTTTTAAAAATTCTAAACTCGTTATATTTACAATGAAAATTGCCATCAAAATAAAGTAGGTCAACGACAACATAACAAAATTGCCGTCGTGTTAAATACGCTAGTTTCATGCGCAAGCTTCGTCATAATTATATTTCTTAAAAAAGAGGTTGAAAAACATTTTAATTATTCGTGATTATTCAGTGGAGGCAAGTGTATATCAAACATGGTCTTTCTATTAGATGTTAATTTGTAAAAGATTAATAATGGCAAAATATACAACAACAACCTTTGGAAATTCAATTACACTTGAGTAGAATGTATAATAGACCGAAAACAACTTTATTTGAAATAAGGAGCATTTGCGAAGCTTTTTCACCAAAATATATCCATCGGAAACTCGATTTTATGAAGTAAAGTTTTCTGAACATCACGTCTCCCTACACTCATCTATTTCTATACTCTCTCGTAAGTGCATTTTCAAATTCAAATTTAAATATTTCTCCTTCACTTCGGTAGGCGTAAGTACATTGAATATACGAACTGAATCTGAAATTCGCCAACATCCTAAGCAACACTCGCTCATTCGAAATATATTCTCCAGGAGAAGGCTTAAGTTCTCTGCGCGCGCATATAACCAAATCCTCTCCTGGCAACTAACTGACACGGCGGCGACGGCGGCACTTATATAGACAGGCGCGAAGCTGTGAAAGCGCGGCGCCTTTGACGGCGCATGTACGTATTACATACTTACGCCAACTTCTCGCATCAGCCTGCCAAACGCACTCTAATACTCGCGGCTCATCCTCAACGGGAGAGCGTATATATATATACATATTACAGGCGGCCGCACGACTTCGCGCGTAATTGCGCCGAGCCGCAAAGGGCATCGCCAAACCCCCCATATACGTGTAGAAGAAAGAGAGAAGGATTTAGCCGTGTCCCACAGAGAGGCGCGCGCGCCTCTTTGCCCCGGTAGGAGAAATTTCACGGCTCCGCGGGCTCGTAGCTTTGCGCCCGCCTCTCTGTGAGAGATTCCCTCTTGCTCCGTGTATATGTGTGGCTGCTACGTGTTTCGCATCTCTGCCGGGCTCTCGCCTTTGCTCTTTCCGTCCTGTGTCCGCGCGCCCGCGCGTGTATATGTTAGGTATGGGCCGCAGGCGTGAGCGTATTATATAAGAGAGGACAGTGTTCTATAGGAGACGGCGCTAGGAAGTCAAAGCGAGCTGCTGCTGCTGAGGTTGAAGTGTGATATAGGAAGGAAAAGTTAACCAAGACTTGGCATTCTTTCTAGTATAGATTGACTCGAGAAATTATATGTTCTGATATAGTACGAGTATTTTTAAAATTGTATTCTAAATTTTATTGAACGACATGTGTATCCAGGGAAAATGTTATAGGGTACACTCTAAATTGGAATAAGTGAAATAGTACTTTTCAATACTAGTGCGAGAGAGATGATTTTTGTACGAGTGTGAGTTTGTCACCTAATTACACGAGTCAAGAATCACCTCTCGCTCGTGTATCGAACAATATTTTTCAAAACGACGGGGGAAAAGCCCGAGTTTGCGCATGGAATGTGGAAAATTCACTTATTACATGTCAATATTCACTTATTACATTTCAATATTTCTAAGTATGATTTTGCTACTAGACAAATAAACCTCAATTCAATTCAATTCAATATTCACTTATTTTAAAAGTAAAAAGTCGTCCCACTGGGAATAAGTAACAAATAAAGACTTTTTACTTATTTAATAAAAGAAAAATTTCACTTATTTGTAAAAGCATGAGTTTTACTTTACAGATAAAATAATGATGACTTATGAAATACCTATGTCCATAAATTAAAAAATTTTTAAAATAGGTTATTTTTCATTAATAAATTAAAAATTTAACAAAAATATTATACATTATAAGCATCCATAAAAAACGAAACGTAAAAAATGAAATAAGTTTTCCTTTTATCGTTGATATATAAATTTAATTTAAATTTAATTTTCTCCATATTTGGAAGTAAATGTAAAATTAAAGTTGTTTTGATTAGTGCTGAAAGAACAAGAATTGTTTACATTATTCAATGTTACATTTCATTGCTGTTTTACATCGAATGGCATTACTTAATTGTATCCAAAAATAAAGAAAATTAAATTTAAATTAAATTTATTTCAATGATAATACGAAAACTTATTTCATTTTTTGTACGTTTCGTTTTTTATGAATTCTTATTATGTTTTTTTTGGGGGGGGGGGGCTCCGCTCCCAACATCCCTGGACGTACGCCTACGACCCTGAACTCGCTCCTTCGCATGTCTCCACCACTCTCTACATCGGCTAATTAACGGATTGCCGTTATGAATTTCACGGCTACTATACCAAAAAATAATGTTTGTCGCTTGGTCGTACAATTTCAAATTTCGGAAAATCCCATTTTACGTTCTTGCGACGCAAAAATACTATTACTTATAGAATAAAGGCAATAGTTTTCACTTATTCGATCAGTAAAAACTATTTCCTTTATTCTATAAGTAAACATTATTTCACGTTCTAAGTAAATGTCAACTTTTCATGTATGTAATAAGTTAGCATTATTTTATCTGTAAAGTAAAACTGCATTTACTCGGTAAGTGGACATTTAATTTGCTGCAAGTGAATACCATTATTACACAATTATTATATAATACGTTAAGCAAAATTTCGAAATGTGTTACGAGCGAAGTACGTAATAAATTATTTTGAAAAATAATTTGTGAGTTAAACTTGTTATATATGTATAATATATGAATTTAATAAATACATACTTATTTCAATAAATTATCTATGAGTTTTCACTATCGCTCGATTCGTTTAGATTAATTTTCGATAAATTAATATTCATAGATTTAACGGTGCCGGACAGCCGAGGGAGGATCCCCCCCTCCCCTACTATTAATTCAGGTAGAATATAATTTCCATCACTCGACCGTTTTTCATGAATCATGTACACAGTTGGTATAATAACGTCTTCTGGGTCTGAGGCCCCAAACTAACGTGACTATATTGTTGTTAGTATATATATATAGTAGTTGAGGGTTAAGGTAGGGGGTTAGAGAAGAACTAGGCTTTGGTATATGATGTATGAATGTATATTATACGACAAATAATTGGCATATTCAGTTTATTCATGAAAAATTGTTTATTTTAAAAAATTTTTTAAATCGCATTTTTACGAACTAAAAACAATTCGTTATTAAACCGAATTTGAAAAGAGCATGTCAATTTTCGTAAAAAGCAATATTCTTGTCGGTGAAAAGTTTAAAATAGTAGTTAGTTGTAGTCCATAATTATTATAACATCAATATCCACGCTTATTAAAAACAATCCCCGCCATCAACCTGCAGGATTAAAATTTTAATATAAATCCAATTAAAGGAAACCCAATTTAAAAAAAGGAAAAAAAGAAGCAAAAACCCGCACTCTTCTCCGTCAACAGCAAGCGCAGCACGTATAATCACAAGCTGCGCCCCTATATACACGCGTAGTATCCCACGCGACGCGGTAGCCACGTATATGTATACATCGAAAGCTGTGTACCTTCATTACACACAACTAACTTGGCGCCCGCGCGCGTGTAATACTACAGCTCCAGCGCCGTCCGACCGCAATATTTACCCCCATTCACCGTCGCCGCCGCTGCATTCTTCCCTTTTATGTATCGAACGCGCCTCCGTCGGAAAATCGCTGCTCTCGCCCCCCACGTCTCATTACTCGCGGAATCATAATCACGTCGCGCGTTTACACTGCCACGCCACATCCGTGTATATATGCATACGTGTACGTGTGTGCGAGGCGAAGGCTTAGTTTTGCATTAAAGGCCGCGAAAGCAAGCGAGCGCGGAAAAGTTTATAACGTCGACGAGGCAATTTCCCCGGGCGCGTACGCCCGTGGAAACAAAATGGATTGAAGGAGGTGCAGACGGGGGCGAAAGGGAGTCGGGGGAATTACCCACCCGGCCGAATGCGTGTGTAGTATGTATGTGTGAAGGTGGTCTTGGCGTGTTTCAGTGGGGCGGGGGGAAGTCGAGTGGATTTTGGAAATTCCGTTGGTGTAATAAAAAAGCTGCGAATGGCAAGGGAGCTGAAGGATCGCTATAGAGCTGAGCTTAAGTAAACTCAGGATGTTATTGTATAAAGCGAAGCTCGTCATTTATAACTATAGTATGTTATCGACTGTTCTATAGAGTTTTAACAATGCAATTCTTTCGCAAAAATTTATTTTTAATATTTTTATACTAAACCGTAAACATTGTGTTATTTTCGACGCATCTATAACATATTCCTGCGTATATTCATTTAAAATGTATACACATGCTTTTATATATTTTTCATTTTACAACAAACATAATATACGTGAGCTTTATTTGTAAAAGTTTTTCTTGCGAATATCCTGGAAATATGCACAAGAATAAATTGTGTTTTTCGTTTTTATTTTTTGTAGTATACATATCATATTCAGAATTCTTGAATTTTTATTTTTTAAAATAAACTTTTAATTTGATTTTTCCCAGTACATAAAGTTGCAAGCATTCTTTTGTTATTAAAACGGCAAAACTGCAGTGAAGTAGAAATTGATATTTTTCTGAAATTCCTTGTCAAAACAATATATTCTCGCGATTCAATCTATTTCATTTCACTTAGCACGTCCAACTTTAAAAATAATCCCCAACTCTACAATCTCTTCTATTCCATAAAGCTCTTTCGTTTACACGCGCACAAACACAGAGAAGAAATCGACCTCCTACATACAGCAATGTAATTTGAAATAAAACCCCGGGGACTTGTGCGCTCTGGCCTTCGAGCCTCGAGACTCTCTGCGATCGCAGAAACTCCCCCCTCCTCTTAAATATATGGCGAAACAATTGGTGCGATAGCTCGAGCTTAAGAGCGATCGGCACGAGAGTAAGAAATCGCATTAAACAAAGCGAATCATCCTCGCGCGCGACACTTATTTTCCCTCCTCTCTCTCTGTCTTTCTACGCGAACGCAGACAAATTCGATTTCGCCCGACACGTTCTCAATTTCAATCGCGCCGGGGAGGAAAATAAGCCGCGGAGAATCCCTCGCGACGCGTCGCCTGTATACGTCCCTATATATAGCTCTATACGTGTGTGACTCCGAGGGACACGCGCGTATATCTCTACCTATACGCGTCTTGTTCGCCGTTCGATTATTCCGCGAGCTCGCGGGAAACGTCTTATATACGTGAATTGTCGATCTTTCGCGCCGCGAGAGCGCTCGTGGCAGGGGCTGATTGCCGTGGAAAGCTTTCCGAGGTACTTTTTTTTTGTGTATTGCTCTTTACGTGCTGGCGGAACATCTGTGAAATGTCAATAACGACATTATTTTGTACTGTGTAGTTTTGATGATTAAATTTAATCGCTCGAATAAACGAAATTATAAAGTGATAATATATAATTTTGTAGAGTGGTATATATATATTATTTGCATTTTCAACGAAACGAAAATCAAATTTTACAAAGAATCGTTTATTTGGCTGAAAGGGAATATTCATAGTCGCTTAATTAATATATCAGTTGTCAAACTCCTATACGCGTAACAGTTTACAATGATAAATATAGATATTTGATATTCTAGCTATATATATGAATTTCAATAACGAAACCTCACCAGTATATGGTTTTAATTATGAAATGGATGATATTTCGTATTCCAATTATTCGCTCATGAAATATTGAAAAATCCTATAAAGCTTTCATAATTTCGCTTTGAGGCAGAAGCGTGTACGCTCGAGCGAGACAGCCTAATTTATTGTCCTTGATTTTCCGACCTCTGCAAACTCGCGCTACGTTCAGTATCCGACCTTGTTCCTCGTCCTTCACGCCCGAGTAATTTCGCGGGTAATGTCATCTCTCCGTGCCATTTCACTATTATTCGACGCTATAATGAGGAGGTATTTTCTCATATTAATGCGACTCGAGATTAAATGGCCGAGAGAAACGCTGCTGTGTTATAACGACGCTTGCGGAGGATTACATTAAGCACTAGTCCAATATTAGTATACGCGAACAAAATGCTATTTTTTATAATTTTACTCTTTGGAAACTTGACATTCGTTGATGTATAGTCTAACACGGAACTTACCACATACAATAGAGTTAAAAATCGTGTACTTAGAATAATATTTATAAAACGTACTTTATCTAATAATTTAAAACGCTAAAAACAATATCACTTAAATGGTCTATAACTCTTTCGCGGAAAGAGCGATAAGAAAACTTATCGAGAATGAGTGTTTGAGTAGAGGTTGCCAACAACTATATATTACGTTTTGGCTATCAAATAATTTTGTTTTAATTGTTTTGTATTTTTCCACCTGGCAACGAAATAGAATATTTTCAGACAGTTTCCTTCACTTAATTTCAACGTTCGAGAATATCCCGATAGATTCAGAGAGTGAATTATCGAATCTCGAACTGGAACCTCGAATGAAGAATGACAAAAAACGAAGGGTGGCGCGTAGCGAGAAAAAATTGTTAATCGATTGATTTGAATGTTTAACGTCTCATTTTACTCCTTAAACATTTGTCTACGACCCATCCAGGCTTATATTATGAAATTATTGATATATACAAAGCAACATGTAATTGTTTAAAGTATACAATACAGTTAAACTTGAAGTTAATTGTGCTTAAATTGTACACAATTACATGTTGCTTTGTATATATTAATTACTTCATTATATAAGCCTGAATGGGTCGTAGACAAATGTTTAAGGAGTAAAATGAGACGTTAAACATTAAAATCGAATGAAAAATAAAAAGTTGG
>JAPYZP010010009.1:0-13001 GCA_030522985.1 Torymus sinensis
AATTATTCATAATTTAAGTGTGTCCCATCGTTCCTATCGAATATAGTAATTTTTCTTACATTTATAATAAATTTTACTACAACTTTTCTCTCAGTGTACTAACATCCTACTACACTTTTCTTATTTTCACGGAACGCCTATACAAAGCGGCAAAAACACGTGATGGCGTAGTTACTTGGGATGACGAGGCCTGCTAATCGCAGCGCCCTTTTATAGCGCGGAATCAGTGGGTGTTGATATACCACAAGTACCCGGGATGAATAATCCGTTTCGCAGAATCGTACGAGCGAATTATTCACTTATCAGTGCCGGTGACTTTTGTTTTTCTTCCCCCGGATCCTTTATCAATGAGCTACTATGCGCGCTCGGATTGAAGGGCCTTATACAGACGGACTAACTCTCGCAAAGAGAAATATGATTCGACGCGCCCATTGGATTATTACCGGAGGTGAGGAGTGGGGGGTATATTTAATAAAGCCAATCATCAAAACCGGCTTTTGTTCCTTCCCTCGGCTGCGTGCCCCGAGAGAAAAATCTCTGAATGAGCTTTCTGCGAAGCCGCGCGTTATTGTGACATTGTCGAGCGATTTCTTTTTACTTTCGGAGCCGCCTTCGAAGAAGCTTTTTCGACTCTTTGACATTCAGACGAGCGCGCGGGCGGACGCTGTGATGGTCCGCAAAGAAAGTCGCTTTACGTAAGACACGCGCGCCCGCGCACCGTTTGTACAGAAGTTCGAGATGGAAATGTGAGATAAGAAGCGCAGGTGGCATTGACACACATTACGTTGAATAAATACGTGTATATATATATTTTTTGGACGGTGTTGTTCTGAGCTTTGGCCGGACATCTCAGCTCTCTTTCATTTTTCATATATTTATTTGTTGAATTTTCTTCACTGTGACCATCGTCGCCCTGTTTTTATACTTTAAAACAAATTTTGTTTCGAGCTTACCTTCGGCGCGTGCTTTTTCTTGTTTATTAGTAGTATATAAAATGAAGATCCGCAGCGTCCATCAAGTAGATTACTGGTTCTAGAGCAACTTATAATTTTTAAGAAAATGTCCAAATTCAGTCCCTTTTTTTTTGAAAATTAAAAAAATGTCAATTTTTCTTCAAAAGTTATAAGGGTATGAAGTTGAAAGTCGAGAAGACATAAAAATGCTCTCAAAGTCGGCATAGAACCCTGATAACTTTTGACAGAATCGACATTTTTTTAATTTTCAAAAAAGCGACTGAAAGCTCTTTTTTCAGAGTTAATTTCAATTTCTTTTTTGAAACTTTGAGTCGATCGGTTCTGGACTAAATGGCAGAGGTTTGAAGAGGGGGATTTTTTTCTGCCATTTTCTTAAAAATTATAATTTGCTCTACAAAAAGAAGTCCACTTGATGAACGCTGTACAACTGCGAATCTTCATTTTATATACGACAATAAACCAGAAAAAGCACGCGCCAAAGAATTTTTTCAAATCATCATTTCGGCTTTTGCCGCCCCTTTGATGATAATCGCATACATATATACCTATACAGAAAAACGCGCGCAAAAATACAGCATTCGAGAGAGCCACTCTGCTGGCATCGTGAACCGGCCCACCACAGCCCGAAAATACCGATTACCAAAGCCGATCGCGGCGACGCGATTTTTTGGCAACTCCGTCCGACAAAGCAGCCCCGCGCGCGTCTTCTTTTTTTCTTTCGCATCGGCAATTGCGCGCGTGCCAATTGTTATTTATTCCGTGCGCACGCGCGCGGAGCGCAATTCGCCTGATAAGCGAGCGTCACGTCCGGCGGCCGATATATATCGCGGCGCAGCAGTCGCCACCACCGCCGCGAATTATCCGATTAGCATGTAATTAGGTTCACTCGCGCGACCGCGCGTCGAATTAGGCGTGAGGTTATGATGGGTTTTATGAGCGGAGGCTGCCGCGATGTGTCGGTGGGTTTAGGAGAATTGGGAGGGTAATTTTTTCTTTTGTTATGATGGAGGTTTAGGGACGCGGTGATGATTGTTATTGTTTGTGCACTTATATTTAGTCATAGAACAACGATTGATTCAAGGTGAATAAGGTTCTTAAAAAGTCTGTTGCTAAACTGCCATAATAATTTACAAAAGTTAAGGTGTCTATTGTAAGTGTTAAACAGAATGTTAAAATTAAAGCACAGAAAATCTTTTAAACATCAGATGAAATTTGACATTTGAATTGAAAATCATGACAGTGATGTAAGTCAGAATCGCTAGACATTCTTTCGGATTAAAGACCTTTGAAATTAAAACGTCACGTAAACTTAACGATAAACAAAAGAATTTCCCATTCATAGTATTCACACGTATACATTATCGTTGAAAAACTTTCCTAAACTCTGTCCTGGCGGAATTCTTCCTGTTTCTAATCAGCGTTTTAAATTTTCATATAATAACGATAAACACCGAGCGTTATCTGAAATAAGAGAAACGCAAACCTTTCTGCATTATCATTATGTCCTCTCTCGCGGTTTCCGTTGATTAATAAACCTCGTGTTATTTCTGTTAAATTTAAGTGCGAGTTCACTCATTCTTCTTTTAATCACTTGACATAAATATAGCAAAACTAGATGTATATATACTATTCTAGGGAAAAAAGCTACTCTAGTGATATATTCGCAATCCTATATCGTGAATCGAGGAAAAATTCATCTGATTAGGGTCACAAACACCATTTTTCCGCGGGATTCTTCGAATCCACTTGTATCTATATAAAACACTCACGTACGTTGTTTATTTAATTACTTCGTCCAAAGATCCGATAAGCCCTGCACTCGACGTATTTAATAACAAGATTTGTTTTTCCTGCGATGTTATTCGCAAACAATGTGCCGCGGTCGCGCACTTGAAAATCCAAACCTAATTTGACCGATATTATCGACATAATTGATGCATTATTGCGTAATCAATTAATCGCGCGCACTATCATCCCGACAGATACGATCATAATGATCGCCCGTAATTGTCTCGTGGAAAGAGCTATTTTCTAGAATATAATTATCGCAATAAACAAGATTTCAACAAGGTGGACTCGCGTATAAATTTTTCAGGAAGAAATCATATACCCGCGTCACCTTGAGGTGCAATGAGCTGATCTTAATCTTGCCGCGTTTACGGTCAATTGATGCAAATGCGTCAATTTCGGACGTGAAAAATTAAATCGTCCGCCACGACGCACGTTCACACTTGACATAAGTACCCTTGATTAAGTTGTACAGTCGCGAGTGTAAAAACTGGGTTTCAAAATTGACGATAAGAAGAATATTTTGTCAAATCGCCGATTAGTATAAAAAAGTTTTTTTGCCCTAAAAGAAATCTTACCGGGTAAAGATTCATCACGGAAAGAAAGAACCTCTATACCGATCTCCCTCGACCGACATAGATTATACATGCCGATCTCCCCCAACGGAATTATCACTCCGTCGATCCGATAGATATCGGCCGGCGACGATTAGACGCCTCGCAAACAAGATTATACATCATGATCTCTCTCTACCCGCTCTCGTATCACCCGCAGGTACAAATGTCTTTGGCGCAGAGTTGGCTTCTCCCCGACGCAGACGACGGCTGTACCCATCCTCAATCACTCGCCTCCAGATACGAGTCAGCGGCGCGTATCGATTGTCGTTGTTGTTGTTGTTGTTGCCACGAGAGAGCCCCAGCGGCACGGATAATCTGAGCCATGGAGTCGGTGCGTCCCCGCGGGTGTATGTGTGTGTGGATTTTTGTGGTTTGATGGGGGAAGATATATAGTTGGGAGTGGAGTGCTGTGTGATAGGTGGTCGCGGTGAAGTCAGTTTTATTTACTTTGTTCGAAATAGTAGAAATTTATATATTATGAAAAGATCATTATTTAGCGTTTTTAAAACTTTTAAGTTTTTCATGGAAATTATTGTTTCTTAATGGATTTAAAGTTTGCATCGTTGATTAATTTTTGAAAATTAATTAAAGTTGTTAAGCAATGGTAATTTTATCTAAATCTTTGTTATGAAATTATTGGATGCTATAAAACAATAAATCTACAAGCAAAATTGATATTAATTATTATAAACTTGAAGTAAAATTAAATATTTTTTTATTTCGTTGCACGTCAACATTGCAAACTTCAGACCCATGTTTTTTAACGTGCATCGAGCAAATTATTGTTCTGTTAAATAGATACCAACAACTAGTTCACTGTTATCTGAACAAATTATAGAGTTGTAAATGTTATGTAAAATATAATTTAATTATTCATTTTTAACGAAATCTCTTTTCATTTTAAAATGTTTTTAATATATTTTCTTATAATATTGCGATAACTTACAACCAAAGAACAAATATTTACAACTGGCTTATCCGCAAACGAGAAAATAGTTACTCATGTAATTAACATATAGCCCTTTATCCGATAGTCCCAAAGTTAAAAAAAAACTGTAATAAACAAATTACAGCGCATTCCGATGTATTATACGCAATATAGCGCGCTACATTTAGAGGACAATGCATAGCGATAGCATACCAGTAAGCCGCAATACCATTTTGTGTGCGTTTTTTTCTTCTTTTTTTTTCATTTTTGCGAATCCCGCAGTAGTGTATATTAATATTTATTGTTAGACTAATGATAAACGAAAGCACGGGCAAGTTAAATCGTTCATTTTTCAAGTAGCTTCGGCTTGCCTGTCGTTTTAGATGGAACTGCACGCGAAGGCCACTCCGGAGTCGCCGGACAAACTATCCAAGGTTATTAAAGATGTCTCTCCCAAAGATGACCCAGGGTAAGTTGTACACTTTATATATGTTATACGCTCGTAGAATTACGAAATCATTCGACGGGATGATTAATCGTTTCGCGTGTGGTTTGCGAAAAATTTTCGTAAACGCCGGTGATTTTGCATAAAATTTTCTGAGCAGATTTCGCAATTGAATTTTGAATGAGGCAAATATTGTCTCGTTTTAAAAGTCTGCTGATGTAATGTCCACACGAAATTTCGACTATAATACGTTAATGTATGTAAGCACTGTTAAAGAGGGTCATGGTACTCGATTTTTCGTTGCATCATGATTTTTTTCAAAATCAAAATTAGTACTGATGGTTTTCAGAATGTTAAAAAATAAAAAAATAAAATATTTTATGTATCAGATGCGATTGTGTATGTTTATCCGGATTTAAAACGCGTTATAAATACTTGTAATAACAAATCGCTGCCAATTCATTGGCAATTATAGCTTTCTCAAACTAAAGCTATTTAATTGTTTGCAACAGTATCAAACTTATTTTACAAAATTAACTTTAATTTTATATTTTTTAAAAATTCGTCGAACTCGGTTAGAAGATATGAAAAGGCTATCTCTGTGCCAAATTTCAGGACGATTGATTGATTTTTTCTCCTGTTATCGTATGAGAACGACAACGCACTTTTTTTTCTAAATTAATTTTTTTTCTCGAAAACAAATGAAGATAATCTCTTCAAATTTTAATACCATGTCGTACGCGATAAGTGTGATAAGTGGTTAACATTTTGAGTTGACAAGTAGATGATTATTTTCTCGTCGGTCAAAAAAATGTCACTTTCGGCCAAAAAAGGGCAAAAATCGTGCATGTTTAAAAAAAAATTTTGTTTGCTCTAAAACGATGGATTTTCGTGCCAGAAGTCTCAGTAACACGTTTTTCTAAACATTTTTGTTGTCTAAAAAATTTCTTTCATCGTTACAAAGCTTCCTCATTGAGGCAGTGAAAGTGTTTCATTTATCATATTCCATTACGCGAAAATGACACGCTGTTTAAAAAGCCTTTAAAAAAGAAAATATTTGACAAACATTTAACAAACCGGCACGCGTTGACATTTATCTTATCCCAGTCCCCGAGACAATAATTACAATAACTTATCCTCGTTCGTCCCAAGGCGAACTTGCTATTCGTCTTCAGCGCGCGATTTTTTCTCATTTATCGACCAAAATATCCGCGGTAACCTGCTCGAACTAAAGAGAAAAAAATGAAGGCAAAACCGCGCGATAGGAGGAAAGCTACACATACAAGTATATAAATTAACATGTATAATAACCGTGGGCGCAGGAACGGCAGCGGCTACGGAGCTTTCCAGTCGAAGGACCCGATCCTGCGGCTCGACAAGGATGTCGAGGCGAGGTCCGGGGGCGGCGACGGCCACGGCACTGGATCTAGTCACTCGACCTCGTAAGTATAGCGGCGAATGAAAATTTGCTGTTACGGTGTGCGAATCAGGTTGTTCACATAAGAGAAATAATTTCGTTCCTGTCGTAGAATCGTTTATGCGACCGAGTTGTGAAAAGGTTCTTTGTATTTATGATAATTTTATAATGCATATCTTACTCAAGAGCGTTTTTTAAAAGAGGAAGAAAAATATTTTACAAAGAATCTTGAAGTCACTTTTCGTTCTAATACAATCATCGTTGTGTCTTTACATTTTTCAATGATAACCAAAGACATCGTCCATATTAAATATAAAATTTTACTGCGCACTAAAATGCTATAAAACCTAAAGATTAAAACAATGCATTATAGTTTCCTCGTCAACTAGTATCAGAATGAAACAAAACAAACATTTGTCAGCATGGTTAAAGCCACTACGACTGCAATTAAGTAATAAAACGACGGTTTTCCCCCAACAGCAATTTATCACTGACAATTAAGAATAAGTATATAATATGTAAAAACATATTTATCAATGACACTCAAGGCGTAAACAACACCGATTCAATCTCCGCACCAAAACAACCCCAACAACAACAACAAGAACCCAAAAAAAAAAGAAAAAAATATGCTCATTACTGTATATGATTGCTCACGCAGGTACATGGAGACGCTTATGCACCACTTCAAGGGCAACGTGGGCTCGGGCATATTCGCGCTGGGCGACGCGTTCAAGAACGCCGGGCTCCTGCTCGCCCCCCCGCTCACGATATTCCTCGGCGTGATCTGCATTCACGCACAGCACATACTCGTACGTATACACACATAACTTTATATCGTCCTGTATACATATAGCGTAGATATATATATTATAGGTGGCCGAATTCGCAGGCAGACCGGCGCCACGTCGTTGTTGCGACATCGCGCTATTTTTTTCTTTTCCTCGTTTCGTTCAAGGACTATAATTGATGCGCTCGCGCGCGCCCGTGTAATTGACGCTCTATATATAGGAGAGCTTTGAGATCGTTGAGGAAAATTTTCGTTGATATGATTGTATTTTTATACATGGGGAAGGAAAAAAGTTTTTTCTTTTTTTATAATTTACGTTTCGAGAATGTTATTGGTATCGTGCGGAAAGTAATTATATATATGGATTGGCAGAACATTTTAATAGTTTCATAGTCGCATTTTTAGAAGACATTAGGGTAAATATAGAGAAAGAGAGACTAGTACTATATATCTCACTTATTTATTCATTACATGCGCTCGACTAATTTCGGAAGGATGTTGGTACGTGTTTAGCTTACATTATATGCTCGCACATTTACATATATAGTCACAATTTACATAATGCCACATACTTTGGTCTAATTTAAGAGATCGTTTATTATACCTCTAGAATTACTCTCAATATTGTGCTCATTAATCCTATTTCATAATTATCTCTTCATCTTATTTGTAATACATTTTATCTTTATCCTGTATATAATCTTAATTTATATACTTATCAGTTTGACATTGTGTAGATGCTTCCTTAGATGTCTTTCTAGTAATCGTTTAAATGACATCTCATCACTTTTACGATGTAAAATAAAAAATATATCCTCGTCTTTTTTTATTATTAAAAAAATTACTACTCTCTGCACGTATAATATCTCGTGAAAATTATTCGAAAAGTTACTGTTTTTCCTATTCCTGTACGCGCGGAAAATATTTTTTAAACCAGAAGTAATAAAAATAACGTGTACAGCAACATCTCAACGTTTTTCTTTTTCTTTTCGTAAAGTTACTGAAAACAAAACTAATTAATAAAATTACCACTTCTTCATTATCATTCTTATTACTTCAAATATATAGAAACTACTTTTTTCCAACAACAACGACCCCAACAAAAAAAACACACATACACACACAGCTTCCCCCGTACTATTTTAACATATTCCACCTTGTTCTCGGGCCCACAGCTGAACTGCAACGAAGAGGTGATGCGGAGGGTCGGCAGCACGCTGGACTCGAGTCCGGGCTACGCGGCGACCGTCGAGCTGTGCTTCGCCACCGGGCCCCTGGCCCTACGGAAGTACGCAGTATTCATGAGGTAAATGGCTCTGACTCTCTCGTAATTGCACCTCGCAATGCGTGCCACAGTCGCCATGACCGATCGGCCCTACAGGGCCTGATCGGCGTGTGCGTGCGGCGACGGAAATTCATGCGCAGTTGGAAAGATTCTTGATTATATAGTGGCTACCGGAGTAGGTTTTAATATGGATTTCATTTTCCAACTGCGCATCCGATATAGTACGATAAAAAAAAGAAAAACCAATATACCCACAACCGCGATCATCAGAGACGCTGCCCAATTGATATTTTCTTATCTCTCTATATATATATAACGTAAGCTCACGGTTTGTGTACATAAATATTATACATAAAAATTAAGCCATATCCCCCCTAAACTACCACCGCTTTCTGTCGTGTTACATTATATATAAAAAGTCCAAGAACTCCCGTATTCACCACAGCAAACGAGAAGCGATAGCGAGAGAAATAGAGAGAACCGAGATGCGTATGACTTTGTATTGTGTACTGCGAAAGCACTACTGCGACAGATTAAAGACGAAGCTGGAGAGAAGGTATTTCTGGATTTTGTTTCCAGGCTTGGAATCTCGCGATCTAAGAGTTCAGAGAAAGAGAGGTAGAGAGGTAATTATGTCTCTCTCGCGTAATGTGTACGCGCGGATGAGCAAATTACCGTATGCCGCTCTCTATATGCCTCGGCGGCTCGAGAAGAATAGACGATGATCTCTCTCGTTGAAAGTTATAAACGATGATGCTCTCTCGCGGGATATGTCGGGTAAGCCATAATCTTTCTGATATCGCATCGTCTTCTTTTAATTTTTTTTCATTATTATATACTACCTTTTTTTTCTGTGTTTTTTTTTCTTCTTACAATGTACAATTGATGTTTTTTTTGTCCTCTTTTTTCCGCAAGCTTTTGTGTCCCATATGGTTATACCCCGCCCCCTAGACTCCGAGGAAACTGAATATATATGCGGTTATTAAACTTTTGTGGTTGTTGATTGCGTTTGATTTCAAGTATATATTGCATTCAGTGCTGAGCATTTTTTATGTTTTGTTGAAGTATGGTTTTTAGTTGAATTTTAAAGAAACCGCTTGATAATGATAAGAAAAATTCGCGTAACTTACGAGATCGCGCGCGGCATATTTCTCGACTAATAAGTGGATCGCCGAAGTCGCATTAAATTTAGAATGTTTTAAGTAGTTTTTTAAAAATAAATTCATGTTTACAGTGGCAATGAACTATCTTATTTCTTAATATTAATGTTGTTTTGCTTCTAATTTTAAAAACGTAAACGTTGGACTATTAATAGAGAATTTTACGATGCTTCCTCTTCGAGTACACTCTTGCATTTTTTTAATTTATTAACAAACACTTTGTTACTCTTAATACAACTTTAATTTATTGAAAATATTATGATAAGATACATTTTAATAATTTAATCAGTATGAAATTCCTGCTATACACGATATGCTGTAACGCCTGTTTGAGGCGTTCAAGTTCATTACATCAAATCAATTTACGACTTATCCTTATCGTGTCCGAACGATATCGTTTTTCAATAGCACTGATTACATTATTAATGGATTTGAATATTGTCTGTTTTGTCGTTACAGTTATAAAAGTCCTGCTCATGCGTTGTATGCAACGTTTCATTCAATTCGGCAGCGTCGGTGTCAGCGTACAATATTATTTTAGTACATTTCGACACGGGTGCGGAAGGTGATGATTTGGCTCGTGTGACGTTTTTCTCGCAGGAGCGAAGCGAGTGAGAAAAGTCACATGAGGTAAAAAATCTTCTTACGCACCAGTTTCAAACCTATTTTATACCACGAGAACCAAATAATCATATTTAAGTTATGATTTTAAGGTTAGAGTGGTATAAAATTATTTTTTTTTTTCAACTTAGTTTTACTTTATTTTTACTTACTGTTCTCTATACATCAGGCTTGGTTGATTCTTATTATTTTTCCTTGTTTTCCGTATTACGACTTATCTATTTTTATACATTTAGTTTTAAAATTATACAAATGGTTTTTAGTCTCAATGTTTATACACCTGTATTCAAATTAATTGTTTCTTTATTGTATCGCAATGTTATTATTATTATTAAGAGAATAGTGGAAAAAGCCTGCAGTATTGTAAAACGCTAAGAAGATACGTATAATACATGTCTGTTCACCCGTCGATGTGACGAACTTTTCACATCGACACGACAACTCGCCAACACAATTACCATGCACATGGTTTATTATTTATTCAAAATCAACTTTTTTTTTTTTAGAAAAAAAAAAGATAACCCGCAACACCCTGTGTAATCCGATGATTATTTTTCTATCTTTCCAGAAAATTAGTTAATCTGTTTCTATGCGTTACGCAACTCGGATTTTGCTGTGTCTATTTTGTCTTTATTTCTACGAATATGCAGCAGGTGAGACTTATTTTTGGATCGCACTAAGCGCTCTCTCTCTCTCCCCGCATTTTAACATTTCCGTCATCTCAAATGGGTGCAACGTTCTTGATATTTCGAGTTCGGCTTATTTATCGCACGCGAACACTCGAACAATTTGCGAACGCTATTATTTTGAATTGTGGCACAAGCTGCTGTATATAATGTAAAGATGAATTTATTATTTATTTGCAAGTTGGAAATTAAAATTGATTAAGTAGTTTGATAGTTTAGTTTGAAATTATAATTTTTGTAATTCTGATTAATACAAATCAGTTTATTATTTCAGTTTACGAATTATTCGAACTTTGGAGATATTTAAAAACTTAAAATTGAAAAATAAATTTTAGAAGCTTTGATTTATTATAAAAATATTACATATTATGACAATGTTTTAATAATAAAAGATTAACAAGAACTTTAATTTTCTGAAGAAAATTTATGAAGCCTTTATCATCAATTCGAGTAATGCAGGTATCCAAAGAAAAAAGAATCAACTTCTTTCTTATGGATATATTTGTAATGTAAGTATTCGTTATTTGTGACAAAAAGAGGTTGGTTCTTTTTTAATGTTTTGCTCTTATTGATGATGTAAGATTTATAAATGACTTCAGAGAATTCGCTTTATTTTGACACTGCATTCATTCTACCATGCCATCAAAGCGCCAATTTTCGCTCAGCTAAGAGCCATCATGACACCAATTTTCGATCACGTTCCATTTAAAATATACCTTTTTATTAAAATTTTCAAATTTTATTCACCTATCTGTTATCATGATTCTTTTGCAAATAATGTTAATTTTATACAAAAAAAAATGATCGGAAATTGAGTACTGATTGAAATTCGGTGCTACATTACTGTATTTTGCATTTTTTTAAATTAACTTATTCAAATGACCATGGTGTAAAAATGGCTAATTTCCAGAGAAATATGGACAATCTATATCGCTATTCGCGCAATGAAAAAAATATTAATTCAGAAAGAATGACTTTTTCAAGTGGAAAACGTTAAAGAAGTCTTTACCAAAAGCATAAAACTGGACAAACCCATGCTTTTGGTAAGACCTCGGCTTTCACGATTGACAAAAATGTAAAATTCTTTTGTGTTAACTATTTCTTCGCAGCTCGAGTAACGATAAACATTCCTCGAATTTCCCTCGAAATCCCAACTACATTCTTACACCATAACCATATACATTTTTTTAATCATTTCAACCAAAATTGTTAACGTTTGCACGAATCCCCGGTGAAAATGTCGCTCGGATCATCCTGATTCCTGGTAAACTCCGCACCTCGGATCTACCCGGAACCATGCAAAATCCAATCGACACTTTAACTCGGGGATCGTCCTCTATACACATCAGCCTTTTTATCTGACCAACCACGAAATCATCCAGACCACCGCAACTCAAAAATAAAAAAAAAATACAAATAAAAATAGCTCCAATGACTCAAGGCAAAATCTATTCTCTCGCGCGTTCCGCGTCGTTGTCGTGTGTCAATACAGGTGCTGAGCGTCTGGGGTGTCGAGCTGAACGTCCACTACCACATGGCCGTGGTGCTGATACCGATAATGCTGAGCACCTGGATACGAAATCTCAAGTTCCTAGTGCCGCTCTCCTCGCTGGCGAATCTCCTCATCATATCCGGCTACATCGCCACGATCTACATAATGTGTCAGGATCTGCCGCCGATCAGCGAGAGGCGTTACGTCGCCGACTGGAACATGCTGCCCCTGTTCTTCGGCACGGTCATCTATTCCTTCGAGGGCATCACTCTGGTGAGTTGAAGAGCAGTTATGATTTTGATAGTAGTTGATAATTTGACGAAGTATCGCTGAAAAATTGTTCATTCATGTGTTGATTTTATTTTTGGCAACGCAAACATCAAAATATAAATCATTCTTTTTTATTATCCACGCAAAAAAATTTATGATTGACTTTTCTAAGCTTTGTTGACTTCAGTTCACACTTTTAGTAAAATTTGTGTGAATCTGACCTCAGCTTTAAAAAAGAAAACGGATCACAGTTTATAAAAAAAACAGTACAGATCACGAGATTTTATTACTTTTCTACGTAAAAGACCAATTGACTATAAAATATCCATCTGTCAACTTATGATAAGAACGAAAACAATAATCTTAAATAATACATCCACTTGAATTACCTTTCTTATCTGGATTATCTGAAGCTTAATTGCTGCGAAATATTTCAACTCACATCTCCAAATTAATCCATTTTAAAGCTTTTAATCCAAGTCTCATCAATTTAATTTCATCTAAAATTAAGCCACATTCTTAATTATT
>JAPYZP010010017.1:0-12343 GCA_030522985.1 Torymus sinensis
AACAACATCAAAAGTATATAATAAGTTTGTACCACTAAGTATACATAACACTATATACACGCCGAAAACTAATCCCGCCGCGAGCGAACGAACAAACGTAAGTATCACGACCTAATAGAACGCGCGTGCGCTGCGCCAAATCCACAACGACCTTCGCCTCTCTCTCTCTCTCTCTTCCTTTTCGTGTATAGGTACGTGTATATACCTATATTACATGTGCGCGCGCGTGTCTGTTTACCTATGAGTCTGAAGTTTGCATCGTTGGAGTCGAACGAAATAATTTTTGAATTTTATCTAAATCTTTGTTATAAAGTTATTTGATAGTATAAAACAATAAATCTACAACCAAATCTATATTAATTATTATAAACTTGAAGTAAAATCAAATATTTTTTTACTTCGTTGCACTCTCCAACGTTGGAAACTTTGGACCCATGTTTACCTGCAGTCTGAGAGAGAGCGAAACAAAAAGGACGGATATATGGAGCGCGAGAGCTGCTAGGATTAATGAAATTTCGGGCGGCCGTGTGTGTTTTTCTGGGCCGGGACTGCAGGTTTATGAATAATTTCGAAACAGCCGAGAGAGGTTCTAGCGCTGTGTGTATCGCGACTCGCGACTGTATGTAGGGACTGCAGCTCGACTTTCTCTCTCTTTTTTGTTCTTATTGGTTTTGGTTTTGGGGCGATGGTAGGGATTTTATATAGTTTCGTGTAGTGGGAGGACCGAAGTGTGTGGTACTCCGGTAATAAATAAAACTACATGTGTACTAGATGTCTGTAGAAACGTATATGTATATCATGTATACAATCAAAGTTAGGCCGAGTTTCCTTCTCTTTTATTCTACCGATTCTTCTTCCGTTGACGTTTCTTGGGTAAATAGCGCGAACTAAAAATAAATCACTTTCTTTGCATAAACGTTTATCGCGATTCGGACGTTAAAAAAAAAGCTCGAGCCACTTATGACTCGTGTATTTCCCTATATAATGTACAATGTTGCGGACTAAAAAATTGGAGCTTTTTCAATAATGCATTGTGTATCTCGCTATCGGTTAAAGGAACGACTAAATTTTTTACTCCGATCGTCGATTAATAAAGGGAACGTCATTTTTATATTAATATAAGCAACCCGTCCTCTATTAATTAGTCGAAACCTTTACTCTGGCAATTTATATTGTAAGGTACCTGACTTTGTCAGATGGTTAATTTTTTAGGTGTTTGGGTTTTCGAGTCGCAACGCAGAATAATGACAAATTTGTTGATTTTAGATTATATTTGTACAGTGTCGGTTAGTAACTGAATTTAATCTAAAAGATTGCATGCAAAAAAAATTGACTAAAAGTAATTTATTATAATTTTCTTTAATTTTACTTCGAAACTAAACTAAAAAAAAATTTTAAGTTGTAGAACCGTATCCTGACAATATATTAATATTATTACATATATTTTATTATGAGGGTATCTAATTCTTATGTTCGAGGCGGATACGCAACCATCTGTTTAAACCTTCCAATAATATTGGCTCAGCTGATAAGAGCTCTCTCTCTGTTTGTGAAATAAATTTGAAAATACTTAGATGTAATGTAATGTCTTTATATGGATTTTCCTCCAAGCCTCGATATATTTGTTTCTCGTCGTAATTTTACATCATTATGAAATGTTTTAGATTACTCAAAACGCTCTCGAAGTCTGTGTCTTGCCAGGTAAACAATATATATAGTAATTAAAACCCATGTTAATTAGGTGATTAATAGCCCGATTCTGGCAACACAGCAGTCCCAGTGCCTTTTAATCCTATACCAGAGATGATTCTCATGACAAAGTAGGACGCAGAATAGCGAGTTTCTCAAAAACGAAAAAGGAAGAAATTCGCGAGATGTATTCGTAAACCGACCGAATCCTCCGTGGCATACTTTTTTTTTTAGAATGTGTGCAAAAGTATATAGTTGAAATCGCGGGGAATTCCGGAAAAAAAATATGATAATGGTGCAAATATTGCGCAAATCCCCGTGAACACAGCCGCGCTTTGCTACGTATTGAAAATACAAACTCGTTTTCCGTTGCGCAATGTCAAATATTTTGATTGCAGCGCTAATTCACTATTATATATTATACATCTAGTTGGAATTTTATCTGTCTAGTTTTCTGAGAAACTGGATGACGTAACGTGACAAAGTTTTAGAGAAAAAAAAACAATCCGCGCTCGGAAATTAAAATACGTTTGAAAGCGTCTCTCTTTTGTGATATCGTCTCTCTCAAGTCGAAAATTGTTTTCACGGATATACGATATTTTTGTACAAAATTATTCGATTGCATGAAAAAACGAAAAAATTAGTTACAATCTTATCTCGGCTCACGTTGTATTTGTGCGATATACACACTGTAATGCCAAACTCATTTTAAAATTTGTATACACAAATGTTATCTTGAATAATTATTTTTTCCTTGAAATCAAAAGCCAAAAAGCGTATAATACGCGGGTAGGTTAACCGCTCGATCGTATAATATTCATTGTAAAATATATTTTCTTTTTCTTCTCAGATATCTGTTAAAAAAAAAGCTTCTTCTTCAGCGCCAATACAAAATATGAATATTTGCAAACGATGTTAAGATGTATCTTATCAGTAGTGACTTCAAACATCGAGTAGTGAATTTCACATTATTATTTAATTATATAATTGCAAAATATAATTTTGCTTAAAATATTATCGTACTCGAAAAAGTTTCATTTATTTATAAATATATAATCGCATAGGCTGAAGCTCACGTCATCGGAGTTTAATAAAACTTCAAACCCGTGACTTTCCTTATTCATTTATCGCTTATTAGCATTATCGAGATAAAGATTTCGAATTGCAATTCCAATCTTTTACACTTTAAAACCAGTAAATAATTATACTTTCCTGTATATCGTTAAACTCAAAACCGTAAATTTCCCCTTCACCTCTTAAAGAAAAAAAACCCCGCCAACAACATTCGTCAAAAAAAAAGTCTCTCAAAAACGTTAGACACCTTCGCCATTCGCGAATTATAATACGGAATTGACGTCGGCGCTGGTATATAGCAACTGCCGCGAAACTAACGATACATAATTTACCGCGTGCAGGATCCGCCGAAAATCTTCGAACGGGCGCCGGTCGAGTCCAGTTAGGCGAATTAGCATATATTTCAAAGTGGCGCACACGCGAATTAAATTGCGAGAAACTAACGTTCGAACGTGGCGCTATTTCGTTTTTTTTCTCTCTACACAACAAAACTCGTGTAAGATTTGACACAGTTGAGCTGCGTTATCGATTAACGCGTAAACTTGAAATTATTTATATACATATACATATGTACTGTGTGTTGTTGTAGCCGAAGACATTAAAATTGACGGACCAAAGTCCGCGTAGCTGCTGCTGAGCGTCGGGCGCGTGTATAAACATTTTCAAATAGCCGCAGCACGCGTAAGTGTAACGTGGTAAATCAAATATTTGCATTGCGCGCGTGTGTGGCATTGTTTGTTGGCGGGCGACGCTATTCGCTACGGCTGATTTTACTTTCAGCTATGTATACTTTATTATATACGCGTTAACGGAATGTTTTTTAAGCGTAAGCGGTGCCGCTCGATAAGAGGCGATCGTTACGTCGAATTACGAGGTGTTCGATATGTGTATTAAATGCGTTGAGAGTTTCTTTTTTATATATATATATATATAACTGTATGTATGTGACGCTGATAATGTATGCGCAGATGATATTATAGGCTCTATAAGGGAAATGTAAATACGCTGAAGAAATATTATAACGAAAAAATCGGATTTACTTTGAGTGCTGTTTACATGTAAATTTATTAAATAAATTTAACTTGCACATAATCGTTATTTACCCGCGTTCGTAGTCAACATTTTTCTCTACATGGTACTTATATCTGCGTTGATGGGATTTATTTTGTAAGAAAAAAAAGTACTTGTCATCAAAGATAAAATCAATTTAGGCACATTATATAAAAATAATTTTGGTTTAGACTGGTTAAAACGAAAAAGAACGGGCAAAACAAATAAATATAAATATTTCCATCTTAAAAAAGTGATGACTGGAAGAAGTGAAGCCTCTATAGATTTGATCTGTGATTGGCTCTTGGATAAAAGGCGCGAGAATTCAAAATAAAATAGGCATTTTTACTTGATAATTATTATTTATTGGAATGAAAATGATTAAAGTGAAATGTGTATTAAATTAAATTATTTTAGGTTGTATAGCTTAAAAAACTAAATAACATGTTTTAATTATATTTGTCAAAGTGTTGGCCAGACGTATAGTTATTCAATTGTACGGTAAAACAAAAAGCGATATTTTAATGTTAGAAGAATTAATTATGTTCAGATGTTATTCTTTATGTAATGCTTCTTTTACAGTTGCTAGCCTCAAAATTCAGTATTCACGAAGAGTTATTGTACTACAGTATTATATAAATTACCAAAGATCAATTTATAACAAACAAATTATTCCAACAATTCTAATTGGACCTCGCGAAGCGCCCCTGAACTTAGCTAGTACACACATAAAACTAATGAAACCCAAGTAAAGCGCCCACGCATCCGCTCATCTCGTGCATATCCTGTGTACCTACCCATCACAACAGGTGCCACACATCACATCTCACCTCATCTTATCCCACAGCGCTTAGCCTGTTACCTCACGTGACCCCGAAAACAACTCACCTCTCTTCCCCTCCCCGATACAGTTTCGACTCTGTCTTCTCTCTCCTCCTCGCCTGCACACCTCCTCTCGATTCGACACAATTTCCGACACACGAGAAGAACCTCGACGGCTACGGCCCCCTACTTCTTCCGCCGCATTCCGCGGCGTCGGCGGCGAACGGATTCCGGAGCGCGTTTTCTTCGGGGCGATAAGTGGCACGGCGAACGGTACAGCCATTTTCCAGCGCGCCGCCGCCGCGAGGTGGTTCGCCTTTTTTCTTCTTCTTCTTCTTTTCGTGCGCTGCCGCAGCTCTGGCGCCGAGTGTTGCACGCGCTGCGGAGAAGGGGTTTTTTAGGTCTTGGTGTCGAGTCGTCGCGGGTTTGTTTTCGTCGCGAGGATGACGGGGATATCGCGGTGCTGCTGTTGTTACGGCTTGGTCGCGGTTTACTGACATGCGGGTGCGCCCGAGGAAGTGAATTGGTACATGTAAGCCTGATCGAACGGATTTGAAGTGACAGTGAGTAGTGGGTATAGATCTGTTGGTTATATGGGTTAGAAAACGTATAGCCGAAGGCATAATTTACGGTTATTGTAGCATTGGGCAACGCTGGGGGTTGCGTTGACATGGAGAGGAACGATGCGCTCGGTGTGACATTCGATGACATAACCCGAGAAGTTCAATGACGTTAGGCTATCTTGTACTCTTTGAAGAAGATTAACAGCGCGGCGACGCTACACAAAGAGCCGAGAGCGCGTCTATCTATATCTCTTACAAATAACATCTCTTTCTCTCCCTCTACACAAAACTACTCTTCCGAAAAATTTTCCATAACACGCAACTCTCTCGCCGTTCATCGGTTATATCAAAACAGACCGATCACTTTTGCTTCTCGTTATACCCGCGCGCCGCGAGTGAAAATTCCAGTTCTCTCGCCGACAGCAGCGAGACAAACTGCCATCGGCCGCTGCTGATTTCACTTTGGAATTTTTTTTTTGTGCCGCGCCTGATTTATCCGACTTTTCCGTAGTGTGTATAACGCAAAACAACAACAACACGCCTCTTTCTTTTTGTCTCTCGGTTTAATAAGTGGACCGCTCTCGCGATGTCAGAGAATGGATCGTTGTAAGTTGCGCCTAGTGAATGGGTCGCTTTTTAACAGCAACGAGATGAGATTGCCGGTTCTTTTCTTTTTTCAAGAGTATATGGGTACTGGGTTTTAGGTCTATAGGATTTTCATTCTTTTAGAGCATCATTTGATTGTAAAATCTACTTTCGCCGCGCGTTACAGTCGCCAAGATTGTAACAGTAAAATACACAACAATCTGATACACTTTTCCTATAATATAAACATAGAAGAATTCGTAATAACATTTTAACAACGTAACAGCGGCGTGTACACTTAAATATCAACTATTTTAATGCGCGCACTTCTCTCGGCGTTCTCTAAAACACACGGGGGAAACGCGTTCCGCGCGAGTTTCTTTTTGGGTCACTTAAAGATTGTAAAACTCTGTTACTTAAGAAACGACTGTGACTATATACACAACGGTCTTGTCGTCTCCGCGAGATGAATGGAGCGGCAAATCGAGCATCTTCGTTTTTTCCTTCAACCCCCCATTATACTCCACAATAACTACAAATAAAGTGCTCGACACCCCCCTGTACACATAATAAACGAGAAATTTCTCCGCCCACGCATCACCGGCAAATCCCCTCCCCCCTAAAAAAAAAAAGCCATCACCGTTGCGGCGGCGCTGCAATATATATATACACGCGCGCGCACCCGAGAAAGTCCAAACTGTTTTGATAAAGTCGCACTTTCACAACCTCGCGCTCGCGGCTGCCTGGCAGCGAGTGGAATGCGGATTCGCGCTCGTGTGTGCAAGTATGAATGTATACGCTCTACACTCGCGCGTAATAATTTCGCCGGCTAAATAATCCTTTTAACGACTCGCTTGGACGCGATCATCGATTCGGAACACCGCGCGGTTTTTATATTATTCGTTTTTTTGTCGTCCGCGCCGTCACTACTTCCTTCGTGTGTAATAATAAATGTGTATAAACTACACCTACGAATTCGAGAAATCGTGCGCCGGCAGCCTGCAACAGCAGTAACAACGGCGGCGGCCGCTGATACTTTCGAGTTTCATTTGAGCCATTTCATAAGCGTTTTTCAGTGAGCTGTTATGCAAGTGCCGCCGCCGCCGCTCGAGAATTTCTTTTTTCCCCGGGGTTCGAGAGCCGAGCGAGAAAGAGAACTACGCGAGCGCGCAGCTTATACGCTCCGGTTTTTATATACAGCGGTAAAATTAGAGCTTATAATAGAGAGTGAGCGTGTGTGTGTGGTGAAGTGTTCGGGGTTGTAGAGTGAGAACGACAGGTGTTGGGTGGGATTGTACAGTAGCTCGGTGATTATATAGGATCAATCGATGCATGGTAATTCGAGAAGTGCATACAACTCACTTATGATAAGGAGTGTGAATGTCCCATTGAAGGAGATTACAGTGACACACAGTTTTTTTTCTTTTAAAGTCGTCCAATAAACAGCCTCAAAATAAATCTTAAAACCCCTTTGGAAATCCACTTTTCTTTTGAAGATATGACAAACTTTCTCAAACTCTCCATCATGGTGAGAAATTTTTGAAATTTACCGACGCGCGCGCGTCAGCTGAAAATGCGAAACTGATCGATGGCCGCGAGGGGAGGAGAAATTGCTCTCTCTCTCTCTCTATAAAACGATTGAAAACTTACGTTGACAATCTAGCTCTCTTTCTTTTTTGCTGCTCGATATTACCACCGTGTTAAAAGCACGCGCAAAAACAAAGTCGCAACACGCCTATAGTAGCTCGAATTCGACGCTCGGCTGTACAAAATCAACCGATCGATCCATCAAACTCGCGGCCGATTTTTCAATGACACCGAGGGAGAGTGTTATATATAAAAAGAAAAATGTATGCATATCTTTCTTTTTAAATATATTCCGAGTGTCGCGACCTTGCGCGACGAGATTTTCGATAGCTCGATTTTTACGCGCAGTATACACACACGACGCTACGTCGCGATCGCGTAATCGAAAGAAATCTGCGCTCGCGCGGGCGAGAAGAGGACGAGAACGAAGCCGGATGCGGAAAAAACAGCAGCGCTGCTATTTTTCTTTTTCTTCGCCTCGCGCGACTCGTTTCAAATTGTAATTTATCTAAAAGGCCGCTCCGCCGATTTTGCAATATTCTCTCTCTGCATATATTCACGCGCACACGACATAATATTATATATATATACACGTCATCAGAGGCAGCAGCGTATTCTCTAATTACCCTCCTCAAAAACCAATCAGGCGGCCGCAAAAGCATTAACCTCAGGCGCGAGGATAGCGCCAAGCAAACAGAACGCGCTGGAACTTTTGCGGCTTATCGGTGCGCGCGATCGAGATCCCGCTTAGCGTACGTCCTTGACTCGCCGCCGTCGCCGCAGTAACGCTTTTACTCTCTCGCTCGCGCCTCTGTACGTGCGCACGTATATATACGCGGTAGCAGTATGGCGGCTTTTCACTCCTCCTCCCCCACTCTCGCGGCGCGCGCGTGCAATTTCGCGCGCGCGCGGTCTTTCCGGCCTCTCTGCGGGTATGGAAGTGTTTCTTTCTTTTTTGGAAGGGGGAGGAGGACGGTGGTGGTGGTGGTATTGTAGTGGCGTTTTGCTTTCGAGAAAGGAGGAGATTCGATCGGGATGGGGATCGGCGATTTTCACTGGATGCGGATGGGCGGGGATGGTTGACGAGGGAGATTAAAGGCGGAGTGATTGTTTTCGATTGAATTCAGTGTAGATTGGTTTCTTTTCCTAATTCTGGAACTGCGGTGGATATGCGCTTTCTTGACTTCTACTTGAGAAATTAGTAACTCGTTCTATATTTGGAACACGAATTTATACTGAATATACTTACTGTACTGTACCGGTTTCGCCTCGTCAGAAGTCGCAGCTCTTTAGAATCAGATGAGGCTTTAAAAAAATGGTTTCCAAATTAATTCGTCGCGAAGGAAGGCGTCATAATTATACCAACGTATTATTATTATTATTTAAGACATATTGGTATCAGCTTTTACTGTCAGCGGAGAAAAATGTGTAACGTTTAGCATACAACTTCTGAGTACTTCTGACTCATGCCAAGATTGAAAAGTAATCCACCATATACTTAACGATTTTCTACCGTATATCGTCGTTAACGTTCACTTTCCATTTAAATGCAACCTGCTGGACGTTTTCCAATATATTGTGCAAATTATTGTACAACGTAAAAGCTGTCGTGACACTTGGATTGCGCCAGTTCAATTATTGAATATAGGGTTGAAGTGATACATTCATTTACCTTGAGAACAATGCAATATCAACTCTAATTTTGGAAAACTGTATGGTGACTCGCCTGGCAGTAGATGAACAGTTGAGCTCAACTATTAATATTATTTCATTATTATTTGAAATATCTAAAATGATTTTAATAATCGAAATCACGTTAAATATTCATAAATATACCAGAGTCCGAAAATAGGCTAAATTAATTGATAGATTACTAATATACAGAAAATAATAAAATAAAGAATACCTTAAAATACCAGCAGATGAACGATTCTTTTCGAAGATGAATGGCCTCTTTCTGGTACACGACTGATGAAATTATTATAAGTTAAATTATTTAATATACATTATTGATTACATTCCTGTAAAAATGTGCTTAGAACTCTTTCTTCCCGTATTTTTGAAACCCATACAAGATCCCTTAAAGATTACGTTGCCTTTTAATGTTTCTATAAACAATCGTTTTTTCTAGTACGGAAATTAATACTGGACGAGTCACCTACATCCTGATAGATCCGTTTTAAATGGGCCGGTTTAGTAATTTAGAATGCCATTTATAGACAATCTCATCAATTCCTAATGATATTTTTGTCGAGTCGCGTACTTCCTGTAAGTGGCAATTATATTCGTAAGCAATCGTGTCTGGCCTCCTCGTCTGCAAGCTCTTCTATAACAATTTTGCTGAAGCACGTGCATCTTATAAGTCATAATGCTGTTTGTAAGTAGTCGTATCTTCTCACTCGTACAAGTGCAACTGTTAATTAGTTCGAATACATGTTCTTTCAGTTATATATCTTAACTCGATGAGTCTCCTTGGGCACGATGCTTGCGTTCACTGATATAAGGGAATATTTGAGCCAAAGCCCTGTGACTTAACAGTTAAGGCATGAAACTAAAATTATTAAAAATAGTATAATATTTTGAATAGTATTCGGCTCAAATATTCCTTAGATCACTTCTGAAATTTAATTGAGACTGACCGTTTTTCGAAAAATTAGATATTATTCGAATTTATTGTTATAAACGTGAACAGCTATCGACACTCGTGCGAACGCTACTGTGTTTGTTTCTAATACTTATGTTATCTCTGCCTGTAGCTATATCTATTTATTGAAAGGAAAAAAGAAAAATTTTAGGGGCAACTACCGCAATCTAAAAATTTTCCTCGAAACTGTTACAGAAATAAAAGAGTTTTTGTGGATCCGCGCCTTGTATTTTATATAGAATTTCTAGAATAGAAATGTTTTGATTTCTCAGTAGTATACGTTAAGAATATTCGATATGTTTGATGAGACGTTCTTAGATTTTGAAATGAAAACTAATTTTACTTTGCACAATATTTTCCAGTTAATCTCGTGCGTTTCATTTCATATAATAACTGTTGTTTCAATTAAATTATACTTGACAGTATCGTAAAACGTACATTTTAATTTCTGTATAAAGTTTCGGCACACAAAGATAATGTCTTCGTCATCATATTTAAGGATTTTATAACGAATCAAAAGAGTGCGAAATGTTTTCTATTTTTATTTGACAAATAAATAAGAATCTTATACAAGCAAAGGATGAATTGAGGTATTAAATCAAGATTGTTTACTAATTAATTGAGCAACGAAGGCTCATCGCGATGAAATATATTTAAATGAATTTAAAATCACGCACGTTAAATCTTCAGAAACTTCTTGTTTTCTCTTCTGTAGACCTTGAAGGCCGCTGTATCTTGGCAAGAAAAACAAACGATAAACCTTTTTTTTCCCGACTAAATTTACTTATTATCGAGAGCTGCACTTGCGCGACACGCGCTTCATGTCTCAAAAGCAAAAATGAACTTAAATACAATTAACAAATTTGTATATTAATTAAAACTCGCGCGATAACAAGGCATAATATATTATATAGCCTCGGGCATCGTCGAAAGGCAAAATAACTGTCGCTATAAATCAAACTTTTTGCGCGTCTCTCCGCCTGTAATGCGTTCTAATTACAGCCAAAGAAGACAAAGGCACAATAATTTTAACCGGCAACATTTTTCTCAGGTTCTAATTAACAAAAACTATATATACCTCGTTTTATCGGGACCGGCGATAAATCTCGACGATGCACATATACACATTTTATATTTAGATTATTAAACCGAGGAATATACATTGTAACGCGAACATCAGCATGACGCGCGCGCCTGTCTACAATTATTATTACTCTGCAAATAAATATTTTATCTTTCGCAATGAAAAACACGGGTCCGCGCGTATATTACACACAGACACACACACACATACATCTGCACAATTTGCGAGCGATATTCAAAACCGTAAATAACGAGGTTTACGATCACGTGGTCGTCGTGTACATGCGCGCGAGAAAATTCAGAATGGGGAAAACCTGTTCTTACTGATTTTTTTTCTCTCTCTCACTCGGTCTCTTGGCGTCGCTGACGACGAAGTCTGTACTGCTTCTCTGCAATGTCGCACCACTCGTGTGTGTGTGTGTGTTTGAAAATATTGTGAAGGAATTTTTCTGCACTTCGCGGACCTTGACTTCGTCTTTCTCTCGTGAGTTATCTGAAGAAGTGAACGAGACTGAGAGGAATCGAGAAGAACGTTTACTTTATCGGTTATAAAGAATTTTTTCGAATTATCGCCTCTTATTGACAGGTTCGCGAGGCGCGCTGTATTGAGTGCACCGTATATATACGTGTATATATATTATAAAAGAAGGCGCGTATAATATTGACGGGACAGTCGCGCTCTACATTTTTTTGAGGTTGCTCTGATTAAAAGCCAATATATATATACGCCGGCGTCGACTGCATTGTGCGCCATTAGAATAAAAGTCTCTCGTTTTGATTTCGTGCATTATACACACGATCATTACAGTGCGTTTTTCATTAGTTCTTCCTTTTGTTTTCGTCAAACGAAAATGCCTTTTTAACGCGTTTGTAATACTTCGTTTTTTTTCCTTTGTTCGGTATAGAACCGCGTGCTATATACAGCTGTTATTTATAAGTCAAGGAAATAATGGTAATCGCGTGCAATGAGAAACACACGCCGGGCAATTAATAGATTGGAAAAATCCTGGTATCTTCTCGTCAGCCTTCGTGCAACATTATCAATACCGCCAACCAACAACAATAAAAGCAATTAAAATCACGATTACGACCGTCTTGTTCTTCCGTTGAATTTCGGCCATTTAATCGCGTCTCGAAACATTCCTCACTTATATACTTAACACACATTGTTTTCGAAAAGCCGCTCGGCTGTGTTTGCACCTCGCGCTCGGCGCGCTGACAATACGCGGAAAGGACAAACAGCCTC
>JAPYZP010010019.1:0-11388 GCA_030522985.1 Torymus sinensis
TCTCTCTCTATCTCTCTCCTCTATACACACCGAACGCAGCAAAGTGAATCACCGAAACATCAAAGTTCCTTTACCCCGCCATCCGAACGCTCTCGTAAAAATCAGCGAACCGCGAAGAAAAACGCGACGACAACGACGACGACGACGACTGGGAGAAACAAAACAGTCTGTCCCCTTGCGCACCGTATTTCTTCCATTCCCCTCACTCTCTCCCAACAAAGACGGAAAAAACACTCCTCGTAGAATAATAAATCCGATAATCCGGGACTCGCCCGAGAGCGAGAGGGCACATAAAAAAAACGGGTTTAATTAAAGCGCTCGCCAAAAAGGTAAACGAACCTGCGCGCACACGTGTCAGAGATGCGCGTTTCACACTCGGTTGGCAGCCGAACGTTTTTTATATTTAGCCGCCGTCGCCGCCGCCATCGTCGTTCGTTATTATTCGAGGGAGACAGAGAGTGCAGTGCAGTGACTCGATGACGCGCCCCAGGCGCTAATGCAACTTAATTAGCCGGGAGATAACGAGAGAGAGCTTTTTGCGCGCGCGAGCTGTTCTTGCTCCTGTTGTCGGCGCGAGTTCTGATGTCCTTGGAATCGTCGTGGGCCTCTGTCGCGCGGGAAATTCGATTGATAGAGCGAGTTTTTCCCGTCGAGATTTTTGCAAGGAAATGAGGTTTATGATGGTGTTTTTTTTAAGTGGCGGAGAATGTTTTCTGGGTTGGTTTTGAAAATGAAGAGAGGAATTTTTGCGTGGATATACTGGTGATATGGAACTTATTTTAAATTGTTCTTAATTTGATGAATATAAATTTAAAAATAATTTTTTTTTTCGAGCTTTAGTCTAATACAAAGATGTTCAATTATTAAATAGAAACTTAAAGGAAAAAACATATAAAGTAGTTGATAAAGAAATTCGTTCAGAAATATTTCACTAACTCATTTCAGAGCACTATACTACATGTAATACTAATGATTAATGTTTCCAATATAAATACATGCAAAAATATCACTTTTACTTTATGAATGTACACTTTCTTCAAATCCACTCGACAACATCGAACCCATTCATCCCACTTTTACAATGTCGCCTTGTTTGGATATTTTTGCCGATATGGTCGCGTTGACGCCAAGCGGACGAAGAAATTGAACAGCGTGTACGTGCCGCTTCGTTCCCTCATTTTTCTCTCCCTTTCTTCGCGTCTTCGCGTCCTCGCGCTTGTCACGGGCAATTACACTCGATTCGAGAAATCGCATGGATGTAGATTAATGGGTTGCGATACAGAGAAATTAATTCTCCATTAGGAATTTTTTTTTCTTTGAACTATGTTCTTCAAGGAGAGGGGAAAAAAGAAAGCGCGCGCACATAATTCGCAAAGTATCGATACACGTCGATGATTATGAATTAATTCGCTCGAAGTTGCTGTACAATGGCAATTATCTAATTATGCTATGCGTGTGTGTAGTATGGCAATGAGATAAAAACATGATTAACGAGGTTTGATCGAAAGCTACGTTTTACTTTATTATAGTTGGTGTGAAATTGTGTTGAGTTAAATTTTAAATTGGTATATTTTTTTATGCGTATTTGTCCCCAGTATAAATAACTTATCGATAAGTAAAATACTAAGAAAGAAAAACGTCAAAAATTTATCCTTATAACTTTTCCAACTGCAAAATCACAAAGAGCACAATTCTTCTTCAAACATTGCGTAATGTACGCCTCTTAGCATAAGATTACCGACACTCCGCACTAGATCAATTCCCCTGAAATTACAGTAATGATCTACCCGGCTCTGCGAGTCACGACGCTAATCGCGCCCATTAATTTCTGATTCCAGATCGCGAAGGAGAGAAAAGGAGAGAGCGAGTAAGGCGCACCGACTGCGGAGCCTAGGCCGCTGCTGCGCGATAAAAAAATGGCGGACGTGGCGACGAAGAACAAGTCCATGAGCGTCGTAAGTAATAACACTGTAAACAGCCTTGGCAAGACTAAAATGAGCGATGTGTGCGGTGTGCAATCTAACAACGGCTTGATTGACCTGGACCATAACGGCCTGTCGAACGCGAGTAACAATAAGCTAATAACCCTGTGCGACGACGACGAGGACGAGGACGATCTGATCCTCGCCAAGAACACGCGCAACGAGCTCGACTCCCAGGAGGACAAGAGCCTTCAAGAGCTCATCGAGAGCGAGCTGGCACTCAGAATATCGGCTAACAATTCAGCCGGCGAGGCGGACGAGACGGACGAGGAGGAACACAGCGAGATGGTGGTGACACAGCCAGAAATCACAAAGAAGATTATTCTTCAACCCAGGGAGGATCCAGTCGATGTAAACGCGGAATTCATTGTCAATGAGATTGATCATTACACTCTGATTGGTGAACCCTATGAGTACTCCAATGGTCACGTCAGTCCAGATCCAAAGGAACCTTCACAGGCGGTTGGCCCACCCACGGAACTGGAAAATGACCAGCACGAGGAACACGATGAAGAGGAAGTTTTTGATGGTCAGACAGAGACGACGGAGACCGAAGTCAGTACGACAACCTCCGGACCTTCACTGCCCTCCGCTTTCGAGGCCAATGCGGAGCTGGAACCAGAGGATGTCGAGAAACCAGAACTCCAGCAATTCGTTGAAGATGATCAACCGACTTCAGTGAATACTCTGAGCGACTCGTGCGTCGTCGAGGAAACGACGGACGAGGACTCGTCGAAGGAGTTGAGCAATAAGTCGGTCATCTCGGCTGACAAGTACCTCCTGGAAGAGGAACTCGTCCAGCCCAAGGAGAGCAGCGAGAATCTCATCTCTGTTGAGGAGCAACTTCAAAAGAGCGAGGATGATTCCCGCGAGGATGTAGAAAACGTCTCAGGAGTCGTGGACAATATCGAAGAGAACGAAGAAAAGGTTGAGAACGAGATCGTGGATGACGAGGGTGATGTCAAACTCCAAGAGAATTCCGAGGGCGACACATCCATCTGCAGCTCCACATTTATCGAAAACGAAATCAAGAGCAGCAGCATCCAGGAGAACGGTTTGGAGAAGGAAGAGGACCAAGAGGTCATCGGTGCCACAGAGGACGTCTTCGAGCACGACGACCAGATATCCTCAAAGGAAGCCTCTGGTGTTGACGAGAAGGCCTGCTCCTTCTACTCCACAGAGAATGAGAGCTGCGGCAACATCGTCGACAACGACGAAAGTATCGACAAGTCCACTGCCAGCAATCGTCCCACCGTCGACGTCACCGATTACAAACTCAAGCCCGAGTTCGCTCAGCAAGAGCAGCAGCACAACAGCTGGATGACCGTCGAGGAGGCCGTCAAAGAGTCCGCCTCCGTCTCGCCCGCGATCGATATCGTCGTCACACAGGGCGACGAGAGCCTCCACGAGAAGACGACCGAGTGCAGCGAGCAGTTCTACAGTCAGGAGAGCCACTTTGAGAACTATCTCGAGAAGAGCAAGCTGGAGGACGGGAGCAAGGAGCTCGCCCCGCTTGCCACGCCCGACGAGATTAGCGACATTTCTAACGCATGTGACGACGTAAGTTTCGAACATTATTTTTGCTAATTGAATATTGTCATTTTTTCTGGTGAAATTTTGAATGTCTAGGAAGTTGTAAGTGTCATTGAGTGATTGATGATAGATTTAGTGTTTGGACAATTTACAGGAAAATGTTTCCTTCATCAATCGCACGTGTACATACGAAGCGACGGTTTACCTTGATTTCACTTTCCTGCTTGTATGGGTTCAATCTTATCAATGTTTTTGAATTGCTTACGATGCAAAAATATTTCAAAGAAACTATTATGAAATCATTCAAAATTATGTATATTATTTGATGTAGTAAAAACACATTTCTAAATTTCGTCAGAAAAAATGCTTTATTATCAAAATTTTGTTACACAAAAAGGGGACCTTACAATGAAAGAAGAACGTCGATCAAAATTTTTAGTTTACCATGTACGTATTCGATGTTTGCAGCGTGATTTTCGTGCTTTTGTTGTTTTTCTTGTGTTTATACAATTATTTTCGTTTTTTTCGTGTGTTTTTCAATGTTTTCAACAAAATTGACTTTTAATACGTGTGACGTTTTCTTAACAAATTATCAAAATTTAACAACGAATTTGATTTTTCTATAACAAAATTTAACGAAATTTTATTATAATCATTAAAATTTTTTTTTTTCTTTCATCAACGTAACAATCATCATCGTTCATAATTTCATTACTACAAATCACATTCAATTATTATATCGTTCGATTCAACTGTCATACCATATTTCTTTAGTTTATTCAAGTACGTTATTGACAATACCACTACACATTACATTATATATTTATTGCTATATACACTTAACCTAGAGTAAGCAGATTATTATCATGCAAAAACTCAGCGAACTTAACAAAAATTTAGCAAACCGTCAACCAGAGGGGGACCCTCTTTATTAGTTCCACACAGCCTCATCCATCTGCTCTCTACACCTATACGCATAAATTACCCATCTCGCGTCTACCACACATCCACTCCGAAATTCCGGTAAAAGTATAGCCATACAGTCGCGCGCACGTGCGCGCAACGGAAGTAATCCGCGTAAGAGGGGAAGGAACTCGCGTCGCCGATCGAGGTCACGAGGCGAATCGCTGTGTGTATGTATACGCGATGTGCGTGAGTGCGCGCGCGCGGTTTCTCGAGAGCGAGCGAGTGAGTGAGATGGGTTGGTCCCCAAGGCTGCGTCGTGGAGTATAGAGAGGGAGAGAGCTAATGGTCAGGGACGGTCAGGGACGATCGGCGCGGAGGACCGTCAGATGGTATAGGTGGAGGAGGAAGGTTGGCTGGCTGATGATCTAGATAAACAAAGGTGGAAGCGAGAGAGGAGTGCTGGGTATATATGGGAAGTGAAGCGTGGGGAATGGACAACGGCGTGTGTGTGTGTTTGGTATAACGAGAATTTTTGCGGTGGCAATTTTTGGCGAAGGAGAATGAGTAATTTTTTTAAGAGATCGATGAAAGTTGCAAAATAATTAAATTACTTTGTTGATATTAAAATTTAACTGTAATATATAATATAAAGAGAATTAGTTGTATTTACATTCATTGATATTGTATGTATAACGTTATCGTATTAATTAAATTACAATACCATATTCGATAATAAAGGTAAAGCCGAACGAATCGATAGAAATAAACTGTTTACTCGGCAAAGTCTGATTGTATAATATTTGTTACATATACGTAATATTAAGTTAAAGCCTCAATTAGGTAATGCACATTTTCAGTTTTCACTGCTCCAAATTGGATTTGAAAATTGCACGTTCGCTCCAGTTTCTTTTAAGCGTATAAGCGAGGCACTGAAACTAAAAGTTTACGGTACATTTCGCGCGATACGAGCACTTCTTAAAATTCTCAGCAGCGTTTGAATTCTTCACGATAGCTGTTACAATCCACTTTCATCAAAATATTATTTTTTTATCATTTCATAATTTTTGTATTTGTTTCAATTAAATTTTAATCAAGCGATTTCGTAAAATTATTTTGTTTTGTATGACTTTGAACTCGTAAATTAACATGTTCAATCGTTACATATTATTTACTATTTATGTATATTTTATTTAATTCGATATAAATTTGTTTACAACAATCTAAATTCATTACGAAAAATTCATTAAAACTCACAAATTAAAACCCAAACTCACCACTTACCAACATTTCAATCACCACTCCGAATTCAAATTTCAAACTAAAACCAATTCAAACACGACGTCCCATCGTTCCCTCGTAACTGACCGTCAATCCGCGTCCCAAACGTCACGCAAGGCCCTTCTCTCTCTCTCGTTCTCCTTCGCGATGCTCTCTCTCCTCCTGCAGAGAGACTGCCGCGCGGCGGCGGCGGCGGCGGCCAATCTCGACGCGGAGTCTCGGGGAAATGACCTATCTCGTGGGCACGTGCCGCGACGACGACGCGGTATATAACATATATATCTCCGCGCGGCGGGCCCCAGTGACGTCGCGCTCGGAGAGCCTCTCGAAGGGCCATGCGACAGTGGTCGGGTCCTTTTTTTTTCAGTTCGAGGTTGATTTTTGAGCGCGATAGTGGTATGAGAGGTGTAGTCGTTGGCGCTGGTGCATTATGAAGGTTAAAGTAAGATTGTGGTAATGGAATTGAATAATTAAATATAGATCGGTCGTTATATTTCGGTGGAAAATTTTATTAAATATACATTTTCAAAAAGTTAAATAAATTATGTGTTTGTAAAGCAGTATCCATTCTTCAGTTTTTAAATTATTCACCAGATATGGTTCAAGAATTTCATTTTGACTCGAAGAAAAAAATATATATCTCGTAACAGTTATCTTCCCGAGCTCATTACCGGGCCGTTCAAACTTTTCCTGCAATTAATTTGCTCTCGGTTTTACATCGCGTCAAGAAATATAATGTACATATATCCACACTGTATATACATAACAAAGTTATAGAACTAATTAAAACTTTTGAAAACAAAGTTAAAATTGCATAGTATTCATGTGTATATACACTCGTTCGATAACTTCGGTTCATTCAGCGTAACAATAGACACACGCGTTGAGATATATCCTCAAGTTTGTAATTTAGAAACTTTGCGCGTTCGCCGTTCCTTGATAACATAAAGAAATATGTTAATTAGTAATCCATCCGTTATTATACACGCCGATGCGTGCATCTCTATTTCATTAAAAATATCGGATAATAAACTAAGATTGTATTACAAATTTCTTTGAATTCACATTGATCATGTAAACACATATCCTTGTGCTCAGCGTCGCGTATCACCTCGTAAAAGCCTCCTTCCACACGTATACACATCCATACATATATATACAGACAAGTAGGGGGGTACCCCAACCGCCTGTTACGCGGGTGTGCTCTCTCTCTCTCTCTCTCTCGGCTCACCTTCTCCTCCTCCTCCTCCTCCACGCTTCGGAAGACTCGCCGCTGCTGCTGCTGCTCCTCGCGCGCGCGCGCGGGCAAACGGGTTTACCACTCGAGGCTGCTCTGTTCTGCTGCTGCGCGTGCGTTACCAGGTTCTTCTGTCTGTCTCTTTCTCTCTCTCTTCTGCTGTCCCAAGGCCAGCGTCCGGAAGCAGCAGCAGCAGCGGGCGCGCTATCGCCGCGCGCATATCTAGTGGTTCCTCCTCGAGTGCGGGGCTCCTGCCGCTGCTGGTGAATTTTTGTGTGCGCGCGATGTGGTGCGCGCGATCGTGCCGACGATAGCGATCCTGCGGAGGAGGAAAGAAGAAGAAGAGGAGGAGGAGGAAGGTGGAGAACGCCGCGCTGAGGGAGAAAGAGAGAGAAGGAGAGACGCGCCGAGCGTTGAACTCGAGAGAGCGATGCAGCGAGTGTAGAGTAGTGTGTGCGTTTAAGTGTGTGTGTGTGTGTGTGTGCGAAGATATCGAGGAATTTTCGGCGATTCTCGGGTGTCTATCAGCTGTTGTTGGTCGAGCGGCAGAAGTATATAGTAGGTATACTCCTTCGCTATGTACAGCGCGATTAATATATGTGTGTACGCGGAATTCCGCGCGGCGACGTATCTGGAGCAGAAATTGAACGTGATGCTTTCTAAGACGCGCCGCGCGAGCATGGAAAATCTCTCTCTCACGTGTGTGTGTGTGTGTCAATGACCACCGAAATCTCATATATACGAGGGGGCGTTATATATATATAATCTAGACCGTGTGTATATATACCGTAATATCATTAAGCAGGCGCTGATGATTCTTCTTCCTTTCTAAAACATCCGCCTCCCGAGGAGGCTTTTTCTCTTTATTTTTCGGACGAAAACCAAACGAAACGACTCGTGAAATTTGAGGTGTACGAGTCAAACCGGATAAGTCGGTTACGCGCGCGCGCCGTAATTACTCGCGCGTATATATGAGCGGCAATGCGAGCGAGGGAGAGAGAAGGTTATTATCGAGGGACATTAAGAGATTCGTGACGTTCGCGTTTTATATCGCTCGCGAGTGTTATAAATTATCGTGAAGCGGATTTTGAGAATATTAAAAATTGAATTTTTCGTTATACAAGTGTATACGAGAGTTGTAGGTTTGAGAGCAGGCCATCAAGGTACAATTATTTGCCCAAGCTTATAACCTTTGTGGGAGTAAGAGAGCGGCGGTGTGTAATCAATGATTGTGCTTGGGCAATATCAAAGTTTTCGAAACGGTTGCAATTAAAATCAATGGTGAATTCGTCGTCAATAATTGCCGCTGAAAATAGGACGTACGTGAGTATCTCTCTCAACGCGAAATAATTACATACTAAATCCTATCATCCACACACACACGAAAAGCTTAAAAAAGACCAAGTAACAGTGATTTCTTACGGTTATATCATTACGAGTATAATGTAAAAAATTGTTAAATAAATAATGATCGTCTCCGGGGCGCAGTGTGTTAATTGGAAATTAATAGTTCACAGCGTGGCGTTTAATCTTCTTGTATATAACTTTCAAATTTTTAATGACACGGTTCAAAATTCATTACGATTATTCCCCAACACCTATATAATACACAATTTTAAATTAACTTTTTTGTTGTTTTCGAATCCTCATTAAAATTTGCAAACGCTGCCTATAACATACTCTGAATATTTTCCCACGACAGACGAGATCGCCCAGCGCCTGACTTTTAAAGCTCCAACAAATCACCGACAGCAGGGCCATCAGCAGCAATCCCTTCGCGCGCTCCTCCGCACCGCCTTTTGGCAATTACACGCGCGCGCGCTCTTTGTCTCGGCTCCCTGCGCACTCGTGAGCGCGCGCTCACCCACACACACACACGCTCTCTCTATACGTTCGGCTTTCGTCGACCTCGTTGCCCAGACGCGAAGAGAGGTGTAGGTATATACACACACGCGCGCGCCGGTGTCGTTGACTCGATCGCCGCGAGCGCGTTTCGCCTATGCGCGCGCGAGGTATGTGTGTATAGGAGAATGAAATAATGGGCCGCACACGCGGAGAGAGAGAGGATCAGACGCACACGTGGCGCGAGAGGTGAGGGAAAGTGTGTGTAGGGAGGATTGAGTCGAAGTCTGGATGTGACAGTTGGGGCTGGACCGGAGGATTAATGCGCGGGGCGGCGGTTATTATTGACAGGTTATTGGGATTCTTTTTCGTGAGATAAGTTGGTGACTGACGTGCGGTATTAAATAACAGAAGATCAATTTTTTTTAAGGATTATAATTTTTTCGCGATGTGTAGATTAGTTTAACTAAATATTATTGATTGATACCTGCTCCATTTTCTGCGAATTTTTTATAATTATTCTTTTAATTTGGATAAAAAGCTGCCGTGACCATGAGCCAGTAGTTTTGCAATTAATCATCGGCATGATTACGGCTTGTCGCTCTCTCGCGAAAGTAATTTTTTTTGTAAGAAACAATAATTGTTCTACGAAACAATAATTCTGTATCCTCTCTGCCGTATAAACATATTAAGCATTACCTCCAATACAATTAAAAACCTCTACCTCCAGTAAAAACCATAATTGATTACAATATAGAGAGAGAGAGAGTATGACCTATAGCCGTACACATCGTAATGCTCGCGCGTTCATGTACCCACTTACGGGGATTGCGCTGAACAACGATCGCCGGAGCAACAACAATGAAAAAAAACAACACTGTATATTCAATTATAACGAGATACTTAATTGCTTTGTTTAGCCGCACGCGCAGCGCTTTTTTCTCTCTTTCCCCTCCCACTCGGCCCGCGATGATCTAGTTTTCCTTTTCGACTCGTCATCATCGGCCTTATCGCTCGCCTCGGATCGCAGATTTAATCGAAACCGTATTTGCATATTAATCAGCGACGCTGAATGTACTCTACCGATCGTTGTTGTCCTCTCTCCCCCTCTGCTTCATTGTTGATTGAACAGTTTAAAAAGGAGAGAGAGAGAGAGAGGAGTTTGTTGCACTCGCGTGTATACATCGTATATAAAATTCACTTACCTCAATCAGCGCGGCATTGACGTACGTACACACCGACACAGTCGTTCCAATCGCCAGTAATAAAGAGTCGGGACGCGCGCGCGGTATGTAATTTCTTCAAAGACGAGCGAGCGTACGTTTATTATGCCTTCCCCCTCCCTCTCTTTTCTGCTTTGCATTTAATCGTCCTTTTCTTCGGTCCCATTGAGCAACGCGCGCGTGGGGTCCGTTAATTACCCATAATCACAGAACACACACATACGTGTACGATGTACCTAAAAGTGTACCTCGATATACTCATGTACCTACCATCCACGCTCGAGATGAAACTTGTCGACTCGGCGCTTTTTCGCGGGCGAAGGCAGAGTTTGGGTCAAGAGTGTGTGCAGTGCAGTGTTTTTTTTTCTTCTACTCAGCGAATGCGCGGTTTTCTTTGGCGCGGAATTAAAAGCCCTTTCAGAAGCGTCTCGAGAGAGCCCGAGAACGTCTTTGAGGTTTGCAAACACTCGTAATCAGCTTATGTTGGAGAGAGGGGTCAGAGGCACTTCCGGGCTGTGATATTTTGCGACTGTTGGCTGATTAATAGGGGAAGAAGTGGGTTGCACATACTGGCATAGTGGCGTTGAATATAGTACGAACGAAAATTTGATAGCTTGAATTTTGATGTTTGGGAATGATGGGAAAAATTGAACTAAAAAAAAAATTCCATATTTTGAATCCTAATAAATTCAATGCCGTAAGTAATTGCTGTAAAAAAATATCTAATGGTTTCTTAATCGGTTGAATCTTTAGTACATTCCCAATCGCGTTATCGGGCATACGCATCGAAAAGTATAACACAAGTCCAAAATCCATTAAACAAATCACTTCTCTCTCCCCCACAGAAAAAGCAAAATCAAATCGGCCATTAATCCCAATAAACAACCTCTCCCTCCCCTCCTAGCGCAAAAACGCGAATAAATTATTCAATCAAGCGCTGTTCTCTAGGCTAACGCGAGAGCTAATGGACGAGACGATCGCGAAAGAGCGTGTGTGGAAGAAAGGAGGATGTCAGTGCTGCGGATTGATAGCCGGTTCGCGCGATCGACTGCGTGTGTAAGTGGCCGCGCGGGTAAACGGATAATGGGCCTCGGTATATGTGCGTAATGGAGAGCGGGAGGATGAAGAGAGTTTGGATTTGAATTTTTTAGTGTAGAGAGAAGGAGCAGAGTTGAATGGAAGTGGGTGGGGTAGATATGGGGGTTTGATAAGGGGGAGGAGGTGGCTCGACGAATTGTTACGGGGGATTTGAAAGTTTGGCAATTCGTCGTGGCTATTGTAATGGGATAATTGCTTATTTTAGTTTGATCGTATCCGGTATATGTTGTATAATTATATTATTTAGATTAATTTTTTAGTTCTTAATGCACTGTAATATAATAATGAC
>JAPYZP010010022.1:0-10091 GCA_030522985.1 Torymus sinensis
AGAAAAAATTTATAGCAGAGGTGTGCCTCAACATTTTTTTTTCGTCGTTTTTGTGACCGGATAAGGAGACATTTTCGGGGGAATTGCACATATATATATATTCTCCAACAAAGAAATCCTTGCGCATTGCCGACACTGCACTATATATAAGTGCAAGGTTAATAATTTAAAGTTTAATAATAACATGTATATAGAAAATGAAAAGTTGCCCGGTAACTTTCAACCAGTTTTTTGTGCCTCTCACAACTTCAGATATATATTATATATACACAAATAATTGTTGCGCGCGCCGAGCTAACAACATTACAACCACGTTTTATTATTATTCCATTATACATATACACCCGAGCAACGACTCACGCTACCGCTCCCTCTAATTACTCGAATTATACTACCCCCACCAGAAAACGCCCTCGGACCCTATATACATATATATATACACAGTGCCAGTTTCAAATTGCGGCTAAATATCGGCAATTTCATCGGGCATCGCAACGGCAACAACTCTCTCTCTCTCTCCCTCTCACTCGTTCTCGCGCAATGCGCTAATAACGAAAGAAAATTCGCGCCGCTCGACGGCGTCGTGTGTGTATTTTCCGTGCGCGCGCGCTTTTTCCCCTCCTCTCGCGCGCGACTTTTTGAAATTCCCGCGTAAGTGGCGGGAATTTTTCAAGTCCTTTTCGTGCGTTCCGTGGCGCGGCGGCATTTTTTCTCGTAATTGTCTTACGCGCGCGCGCAAAAAAAATATATATAGTGAAATCGTACGAGTACGTTTAATTGCGGCTCGGGAGAGGTGCAGCGTGTCTTTCTTTTTCGGTAGCGGAATGACGGTTTAACGAAGGTAATCAGTCGGTTTGGTTATACGAGGGAAGCATTTTTGGAATGGACGAACGAATTGACATGTTAGTCGGCTTCTATTTCTAGTTTTTTGGTGGAATTTTTGAGGTATAAGCTTAAATGGTGCTTTTAAAGCGCGAAGTGTTATTATATACGAAAAATAACAGCAGTTTTATTACTAAACAAAGAAAACGATATAATCGTTACGTAAAAAATATCAGCGCATCATTCGCACTGTTATATAAAATAATTGGAACTGTTGCCAGTTGCCAGTCAAACATCAAACGAGATATTCATTAACTTTGTGTCCCGCGCAACGCAAATGCAGAAGCTCAATAATTTAAAAGTTCGGTCGTCGCAAATATAATACAAAGGACAATGGAATTGTATACACGCGGCCACGTAGTGTCGAGACATTGAAACTTTCTAACTCGCTCGTTCTAATTGTTTTTCTAAGGGAAGGTGAAAGGGTATTTCTCGCACTGTGCGGTTAGCGCGGAAAATGCTAATTGCAACGCGTTCGAAAATCCTCTAGCATGCGCGCGTAGCAACAAAGAAGCATTGAAAACCTTTTCAAAATCCTGAATCTTGACTCGTTCAACACCCCGTCGCGTGATGCGCTTTTTCATCTGTACAATCATCGTCGTCGCGCTGACGAATGACGCGAGATGCAAACGCGTTTTTTTTTTCATTCTTATATATCGCCGCGGGAATTATCCTCTCATTATATCCCATTCAAGGCGATGCGTTGAATAATGAGCCACCGCCTTTGCGGCATTTTTTTTTGCCCGCGACGGTTTTATTGGGTGCGAACGCTTCGATGAATATTTAATATATATAGGCGTAAATCCGAGAGACGATTGCTTGAAATGTGTGAGTAATGGTGGATTTTTCGTTGTTACGCTGCGAACGGAGGAGTAATTACACGAGAATCGAGGTTGAAAATTGGAAAAATTATAAAATAAGTCGAAGTAAGGGGGATTGAATAACTAAAACTATTATTGTGATTTTTGTGTAACGTCGCGGATACTACACTGATTTCATTTGTTACTGCCTTTTTTTTATATTTCGTATTAATAGATTTAGTAGTCGGTAATAGATTTATAAGAAATTGAATATATACACTTTTGTTTATCTTGTTAAGATCTTTAATAGAGTTGCGCTTGATGTACGTTTAAAAATTATAAAAGAATTACACAAGGATAGCCGCAGCGCGCGGCACGTGAAAGTGAAGTATCAATAGAAATAAACAATAATAATAATAATAATAATCGTGTTTCTTCGTTGTAATGAGAAATATAAATCTTGGCAACGGCGAGACCTCGTATTTTACAAGTAATGAATGGTAAAAGTCAATAACGGTTCTAATCATACGTTCGCCAGAAGAAATTATCGCCGTTATTGCAAGGTGTGACGACACCCGCTACGAGAAAAGAAATGTAATGCACACGCAAAGGTTCTAAACCTCGCTTTTACTATTTTAATTGAACGCCGCAGTAATTATTTTTTATTTTATTTTTAACAGAGGTATAAGATAAATATTTGCATTATAAAAATTGGAGCTGACCTAGAAACGTTCGTATATAATTATATAAAAACAACGCGAGCAGAACCAAAGTCTAAAATTAATAAGCAGTTCTTTTGCGAATGTTACGTTTTTTTTCTTCTTCAAAAGTTCATATAATTTGAATGCCGCGCGCGCATATTGCGAAATCAAATTTTGTAACGCGGTCTAAATACAAGCATTATTTTACAAGGATCCTTACAAAATCGTTTTAGACTAGATGATTAGCTGAGAAAGCTGTTATATTATTAAGTTTCAGGCGGGTGATACCATTAATAAAGTGTAATAATACAGTGCAAGTATTTGCAGTTTGGACTCTGGGTTTACAAACTTGAGAGAGAAACATCGCACAATCACTGTGACATAATACTCGAGCGAGAGACAAAAAACATTTTTCTCATGGTGTGTGTATAGCGATCTCATTGGCCTATTTCAATGCCAGATTTTCTTTTTGCGACACGTCGCTGTAATCCTGAGCTATACGCTATAGACATTTTCTTAGGGAATTAATACTTTCGACGTCCACAATGGTTATTATATATAGTATGCTAAAAATTGAAATTATTTCCATACGATTCACACATGATAAATTTTTGTATTACAAAGTTGGAAATTTTGCAACACATTTCTAAAAACACCGCAATATGGAACAACAAAAACCTGCTAGAAATTTTGTTATGACCAAATAAGTTTCACGCTCCAGTGACTAAAATGCCTAAACACGAAAATTTCATCATCAAAACAATATATGTAAAACCGCGCCCCAAATTGTTATTCGAAATCGTTCAAAGCGAATAAAATTATAATTATACAAACATAGAAATAAAAGAAAAATAACTCATCCAGCATCATGATAATTCTCGTGTTACAGAAATGCGAAGCGAGGTGGGCGAGTGGCTGGCAACGTGCGTCGGCTCGCCGATCTGCGTGCTCCTGCTCTCGTGGTCGCTGCTCATCTACCAGAACCAGCCGGCGGCGACGAAGCGTCGCGTCGACGTCCTCACCGTCGCCGTGCTCGCCGAGAGCCTGGCCCACCAGCTGGGACTCCTCCTCTACGCGATACTCACGCTCATCCATCCGGCAAATCACTTTGGAGGTAAGACGTTGTTGCTTTTTTTTTCCTTTTCTTTTAGAAAGTGCGCAGATTCGTGCGGAGGTTGGGAGAAGAGAGGGGGGATCGGTTGGCTTGGAATTTTGATGGTGGTGTAACATTATTGTGCTATATAGGTTATAATAATTTATACGGGATATGCAGTGAATCCAATTATTTAATTCACTTTTATTATTATTTATTCATCTTAATTCTTTTCCACAACGTATATATACAACCCGCAGATACGTGATTATATACTTTCGGTATTATAAACAAAAATTAAATTTTACGGTGCATTATGAATCAATGTAAAAATTGCCTCTACCGCAACGACGTCGACTTTCTAGTCCCATTACCAGCTGTTTCAATTCATTGTTCGAAACATTTTTTTCTTTAAAAGATCTTGTAGGTACATAATCCAACCTGTAGGCTCGAGACGGCAATTATTGTCCGACTGACAATTATAAAAAATGCAATTTTTATCAATTACGCGAGTGAAATACGTGAATATACAAATTGCCTTATAATCGCGCGCGAATACTCTACATCCCACGACATTGACACGATTCCACGCGAGTTTCTCGCAATATTTACATTTCATGGATGATCTGCGAGTCTATACATAAGTACATTTTCCAACGCTATATCGCGGTATTGTGTGAATCGGCGCTAACAGCCGCTTCTCGCAGTTTATTTGTAATATTTCTTTTCTGCGGCGAAATCTATTTTTATTCAAATGAGTCGTATACTTATGTGAACAACAGTCGGCGCAGTGATACAATGCGCTCGCGCGCGCTTCACTCAGGTTTTCACATAGTATTCAAAGGCTGTATTTAAACACGTGTAGCACTGTGGAAACTTACAGCTCGCATTGATTTTCTAAAGAAATGAAAATGAAAATTGCAATTTTAGTTTCTAGACTGAAAAAAAAGATTAGTAGTATCAAGTAAATATTTAGTCGAAACAACTAAATGATTTTTTTAATGAGTGTTAAGTAAATATTATATTGAATCGACTAATTTAGTTATTTAAAATAACAAAATATTTAGTTAGATCAGCTAAATATTTACTGAAAACGATGAAATATTTTATGCCGTTGATTGAATGTTTCATTGTATCAACTAACAGGTTATTTAAATTAATAAAATAATAAATTCTACAAAATTTTGTATTGAAATTACAAAATATTTATCTGGTGCACAACAAAATATTTTATGAAATTGACTCAACAATTCATTGCATGAACTAACGTGTTATAAAAACAATAAAATACTTAATCAATTTGACTTAAGATTTTTCTTAAAATTACAAAATATTCATCTGGAGCAACAAAATATTTTATAAAATTGACTAAACGATTCATTGCGTGAACTACCGGGTTATTAAAGTCAATGAAATACTTAATTAATTGGACAAAATATTTTCTTTAAATTATAAAATATTTATCTGGAGCAAAAAAATATTTTATAAAATTGACTAAACGATTCATTGTATCAACTATCGTTTTCTTCAGATAAATCAATATCTTTTGTCAAATATTAATTTCACAAAAGATTTTCTTAAAATTACTAAATATTCATTTAGAGCAAGAAAATATTTCACTAAATCAAATACACGATTGATTGCGTAAACAAATTATTTCGTTAGAGTAGATAAATATTTAATTGTTTTAACTACATATTTAATTCTAACAACTATGTACATATTAGTTGATAACAACAAATATATTGGTTACATCAACAAATCACGTATACGATAATACAACGTCAAGGATATACCGGCCTAATGAATTGAAAATTATAAGCGGCACGAAAGACTAATAAAATGAGACACTTCAATCAATACTTACTTCAGCATTCAAAGCACCAGCAGCACGCGTGCATTCATCAATTTCACTCATTTGCATTCGGTGCCAGCGCCGTAGACCCGGGACTTATCGCATGAAAAAAAAATCATTCGTCGAGCTGCTCATCTGCAGCAATCCGTCACCGCTCAACATGTTGATCACGTAGCCAAGTTTCTCTCCACCCAATGCTCCAAATTTTCGACTTTCCACGAAAGTCTTCGCTTAATCCACGTCGTTTATTCTCCGAGTCCTGCCACCAGTAGAGAGGAGGAAATTGAATTCGATCGGCACTGCAAAGTCCCGGCCGGATCGATCATTTTAAACGTGAATCGGAGATGAGGCAGCGCGCGCGTTCCTTATCGTTATTAAAATTTTCTGTTTTTATGCAATACGCTGAGATCTCCTCGCGCATAAAAGGCGAGCTCAGCAGTGCGTTATGTAAAGGTCGTAAAAGTGTAGCGTAATGTGCATACCTACGCCACTTTTGCATACAATGCAGATGCTGCTTTCGAACATTACTTTCCATGCTGACCACATCGGGATGAGATTAGAGATAAAACCGGCATAGTTTTAAATTAATAACAGGCAAAACTTTACGATGGATCTCTAATAACGCTTCTGCGATACACTGCGCTAACCGCGCTTGCCACACTTTTCATGGACTGGCTTTGAATAATATATATCTATCTATATATTTATTGTCAAACACTATGCCGCAGTTTAGATATATATGAATTATGTAAAGCGTTTCGCAAAAGGCACAATTGTTATTCAACACGCTCCGAAATGCATTCCTCAAACTATTTTTACGATCTATTATAACTGGTGTATCTATATGTATGCATCGCGGGGTTCGTCAGTTTACGGTCGGCAATGTTGCTGTTACGCAACAAATATAAACTGTATACAAATCCGAGCGTGATTGAATTTCAGAATTCTGCTCGACCCTCGTCTGGATCCTGAACTCGTCGAGCATCCTCCAGGAGCTGACTCTCACCTCGATCGCCATCTTCGCCGCCCTGACAGTGCGCGACGAGGGCCCGACGATCAAGAAGCATCATCTCAAGTATCACCTGGCTAGTCTGACAGTCATCAGCGCCTGCATCGGCGTCACCGGCGTCCTTAACTTCGAGCCCGATGGCTGCGTCTTCCTCGCGCAGGATATATCGCCCAAGTACGGGATGTTCTACAATGGGCTGAGGAGCGTTCTGATGGTAGTGACGATATTGAGGTGAGCGATCAAGTTTTATTCTGTGATATACCTATTTATTAAAGGAATAGAAATTACCACTGAGTAAAACGATAGGACGGGTCAACCCATAAATAAAACACGTCACATTGTCCAACGTTTCGCTGCACTTGATTGTCAGCCTCTTCAGGGAACTTACTATAAACATGTTAAAAATATATAAAATTATTGTAGTAATAACTACATGTCAACTATTATAGAAATAAAAAACTATTTATTAAAGGTATAGTTTTTATTATAATGGAAGAACAATAATTATAAAAGTTGCTTGAGAATTATTATCCTTAGTCAGTTACTTTGCTGGGTTTTAGACTCCTTCTTACCATTTATTTCCAAATGTGAGATAACAGTACTTTAAGGATGTATTGGTCGTAAGGTCTTATTAAAAAATCGTATTATAATAATTAGAATGTAGAAGAAACTTTTACATCGATTTTAGAACATTTTAATGCTCATTCTTTTCACTTTTTGGCATATGACTGTAAGTCTTATTTCTCACAGTTTTTTATGTTATATTTCAGAAAATATTCTCGACATGGACATTTTAAAAAATAGAACTTGTTTATCTAACATACGCTGACGATTACGCGAACTTCCAAAGCTATTGTAGGACACTATATGGCATCTACGTATTTTTTTTTTAAATTTAGTTGCCAATTTTGCTAATTCCCATATATAAGGCTAATGTTAAATTCAAATTGCAATAATTCCGTAACCATTCTCATCAGGCCTCTGAAATTTTGCACATAGCTCTTTATATTTATGATACTTAATGAGCAACTTGTCACTATTTTAATCTTACAGCCTGCACACTGAAAAAAAAATTTAATCGAATCAATGAATATTTAATTAAATATTTCATTAGATTAGATCAGTTAAATAATATATTATCAAAGCAACAAAATATTTGTTTTGAAATGAATGTAACGCAATATTTTATTGTTTAAATATAATAATAAGTATATTTAATCGATCTAATGAAATATTTGATTGTCATATATTGTAATTAAATTTTCTACATTCTTAAAACTACATAACATTATCTAATGAACTTATAATAAATGAACTTATATTACTTTTCAGTCTACTAACCGCGCTGTTCCGCGGCATGTGCCGGCCCTCGCCGAAAGCGGAGCTCCTCAAGTCCGTCTCCGACCTCTCGGAGGCGAGCTCGAAGAACTCGTCGAGCGGCGCGTTCGAGTGCCAGCACCACCAGCACTGGGAGCCGTCGAGCGGCTCCTGCACGAGCGGCTCCACCAACAGCCGCGCCTGCCTGAAGAAGAGGCGGCTGGAGGTGGACGAGAACAGCGGATGGCCCACGATCTACAGTATTCTATTCGTCTGCTACGTGTTCAATCATCTGCCCCTGCTGGTGAGTCCTTTTTCTTTTTTTGCATTCTGCGGAAAAATATACGCGCAAGAGACACGTTGACATTCCGATCGTTAATTATCGCTTTCCGCATTCGACATTTTAATTGCAATTTAATTACAGCCTCTGATACAACCGGTCATCACCTCAACACCGATAAGATTGCCCCAACTTTTCGTACATATTGCAAAAATATGCGAATGTACATTTAATTTCGAGTCTTTTTCGCGTTTTTCTACCTCTTCAATTCTACTTCACCTTTTTAATAACGAAAGTACAAGTTGGGCAATGCCCCTCAATATACCCGGCAGGACATTGCACTTTCGTTTCGTATACAACAACGCGTGTATATATATAGCGCTACCGCGATTTCACGATTCAATTTTCTTCTATACGTGCCGAAAATATCCGACGAGCGGGCCAACACCCGATGAAATGTAGATGAGCGCGAACTCGCGTGCGTCCCATATAGTATATATATACACACATCTTTCGTAATACTCGCAGTACTCGTAAAAAGACGATAAAACAACCGCGGCCGAAAATACACATCAACCAGTAGGGAAGCGGTAGCCTCTTTGCATTATAATACCGCGACCATTGGCCGCAATAAAAATAGCAGTAAACGCGGCCATTAGCCGACGCCATCCTCCCCCGCAGTGTAAGAAAGTAAGACTTCTTTTTCTAAACCAAAATGCGTGCGTTACATACTTTGCAATGCGTGCACCCTGTAATTACGCTGGCCGATCAACGCGAGCCTTTCGCGCGCGGCGCGTTTGCGTAATCGCGCGCGATAAGTGTTTTTCTGCGCCGAATTATAATGAGCCGTAATTCGGGACCCCGAGGCGCGCCTGTGACAAAAAACAAATAAAAGACAAACTGAGAGGCTGGTTCGTATAGTTGTATTTTGCGGTTGGCACGGGTATAACGATTTCACGGTTTTAGAGCTAACTCGTGTGTACCTCGATAGAACGGAGGAAAGGATATATATGTGTGTTTTGACGTGGGTAATTGTATATAGTAATACTCGTCAAGGACTTGTAGAATACAAGAATGCGGCGTGGCGAATGGTGGATCCTTTATGGATGACTGATATTTCATTCGAGAGATTATATATTGTTGATGGAAAAGGTGCGTATATATTGATTTCGATCGTCTCGTAAAAAGGCAGAAAATCGACGTGTGCAATTTCGAGCGTCATAAACACCTGCGGGCGTCAAATGGTGTTCGTCTACTTTGAATTTACAATTATCCGAGGAAAATATAGGTGATTAGAGAGGTGTTTGGTCACCCGGTAAAATGGAGGTTTAATGTATAAGAATTCGCGGTGTGTAATATATAATCGATAAATAAGATCGTAAAACATAGGTCTGGAAATTGATTGCCCACTAAACCCCCCGGCCGTATACGATCCGCTCAAGAGTGTATATATATAATAGAAGCTTGTATTAATGTATTGGCATTTTTTTATTTTATAAATACTGTATATGAATACACAGAGAGAAGAAAATGTTAACATTAAAGGAACGTCATTAACTGTAAATGAACGGACGTTTGGATACGGACAAACGTTCGTTAACAGCTAAATAATATTTCTTAATAGTTAAGAAACTATGTCTTTAAAATTTGAATTTCTTAACTGTTAAGGACTATTACTTAATTATTAAGAAATATTGTTAACTTTTAAGAAATATTGTTAACTATTTAAGAAATATGAGGATTTTTTAGTTAGAAAACCATACTTTTAATGTAAAGATTTTCTTTTCTCTGTGTATAGTTAAATATCTACTATTAGGTTATTATAAAAACGCTATTTATGATCTTTCATCTTTTCTAAAACATCAAAAAGAAAAATCTAATCTCAACTAAATAATCTATATAAAACAGACCGAAGACCATTACGTATATTTACTTTCCAAAAACCACAAGTAGGCCCATCGCCATACATCTCCATACGATGAGAACCAGATTCCCACACCGCGGTACTAAAAAAAAAACACTCCCCACCTCATACACATATAAATTGAGTCCGCGCAAGGCTTTCGTTACACGTTTCGTATAATAAGTATAACTCGAGCTGCCTCGCCATGAGGACGAAATCGGGCGCGCGCGCGGCCGAGCGTGAACCGCACA
>JAPYZP010010023.1:0-11636 GCA_030522985.1 Torymus sinensis
CTTATAACCCTTCTTGAAAGTAGGTTTTCAAGTCAAATCGGAAATGTGTAAATCCTAAAAACGGAAATATAAAGAAGATAGCGAAGAAGCTTTTCTCAACTAATTTACACTACTTTAATGTTCATATATAAACAATTCAGTCGTAATGTATCATATGTTATAATATTTCAACATCTTCTTTTTTTTTTATTTATAAATATATTCATGAAATCCAACGAATGCAATACGAAACTGTGTAAAATGAGCAGCCAAGACATCGTCAAACAACGCTCCAACCATCGCTAAAACTTCATTTACTTTGCTAACTATTCGGCCTTCCCCCCCGCAGCCTTCGCATCTCTTTACACAACTCGATTCCCTCAACGAGAATCCAACACCTACCCACAATAACCCCTCCCCCCTTCCCCACACACACACACACACACACACATGCATCTCTGCGTGTCACTTTGCAACTCGTCACTCGCTATCACACGTACGCCTACGTATACGCGCGATAACTATAATAACGAGGCGAGCACGAGCGCGCGCGCGCGATAGTTTCGATGCTGCAGCAGGGCGCGTTCGCCAGCGGAGCATCGACAAAGTAACGATTTTCAGTCATCGCCGCTTTAACGCCGTGACACGTGAGCATGTGTGTGTGTGTGTGTGCATTATAAGCGAGAGCGCAATTGTTGAGTCGCGAGTTCGTTGCCTCGGTTGAATATGTATACAGGCGCAGGTATACAGATAGATATGAGAGCGCGGCGCGTCTATGCAGCCTTTATACATTCTCTTCGATGCGATTCGTTATTTGCATTCGGATTATGCGATGGGAAGCAGCGCGCAGGCTTTGCCGTGTATGTGTGTGCATGGATATATATGAATAGTAGTATTGAAGATTTGTTAGGACGATTGTGGTTTCGGGGCGGATGATAGAAAGGTATTGTCGGGTGTATGCAGGTTCGTTATTGTAAAAGCGGTACCCGGTTTCTCTTATTTACTGAGATTCGATATTTGTTCGATGAAGTAATGGTTATAATAGAATATAAATGAAATATAATATATTCATATTTTGTATGTTTAAAATAAAAAATTATATCGCAGTATGTAGGTATAATATACAATAATTTTTCGTCCTTTTGTTGCTCGCGAATAGCGCAACGAGCCGCCCAAATACTTACACCAAGTATGTACTTATCGAAATCTCGAAACAGCCAACAAGAAAAACTCAACACCTCGTATAACTCGGTGAACAAAAAGGTCGAGCCTACGCGCGCGTTCCTTGCCATCGAATGATTTACACTGTTGCTGTTGTGCCGGAAGGGCGTTCAAAGTTGCCGCTCAAGCCTTTCCCCACTACACAGTGCATTCAACTATGTTCGCGCTCGCGGAAAACTTTATGTTTATTGCAGCCGCTCCGTATATACGTATATACACACAAAAGCCTCCGGCTGGGCCTTTATCGGCGAAACGCTAAAATTTCACAACTTTGCACTTGAGCACACGCGTGCAATACATATATACATATACCTACTTTTATATGTGTGTGTGCAGACTTAATGTTTCAATGAATGCGCGTATACTCGGCGCGTAAAAATCAGCCGTTAGCTCGTGAAAAAAAATTGAAACTGTGTATAAGTATGTAGGTATAGGGCGAGTGTATGCTTTATTATAGTTCGCGTTGCTTTAATTCTACACCGACAACGATCGTCGACAACGACTACAATGTTAACTTAGACTTGAACTTGTAATTGAATGTCACATACTGCGTCATCGATTGCTCTTTGCTGGAATTGCCGCGCTCGACTTAGACACTATCGTAAACAGTTAGGCATTCGATATTTCTTTGGCTCGATTTAAAACTATAGATTTTACGAACTTACGTTAATTTGTATAGGTATACTATTACATGAAAAGTTATATATACTGTATTCAAAAGTATATATAAAAACTTTTTGATTTATGTAGTTGATTAAAATAGTTTTTAATCAAGCCATATATATATCAAGTGATACATTAAAAGATACAATAATCTAAAAATCTGGATAGCCCATTTCAATCTATGATAGAAATGCGGTATCGCTCCTTCAGGCTTCTTCTATACTTGCCTTCGAAGCGCTCCCGCGCCCCTTGATGCTATAAATAATGATTGGCATTCATGATGAATTGTTAATTTATTTCAAGTCAAGAGACCAATTAAAAAATATATAAATGACTCAAAGCATATGCGGTCTTTCGTCTGAATCTCGGTCAATCGTATGCGTTTTCAAACTGCCCTCCATTCGAATCTGCGCGGTTATTCGCACGTTTTCTGCAAATATGCAAAGCCTAATCTAGTAACCTTAAAAAGTCTGCAAATTTCTACCTCGGTCCCCCTCGATTAACCAAGAATCGAAATACCACACACTTAATAACGTAAAAGGTCATTAGGGTAAGCCATTTCGACTTAAAATGGGTATCATCCGACGCTATATATCCAAATTACTTTCGCCATCGTCATCCCTATTTTTAATCAACCTACGTACGCACTAACCTACTCTCAACCTCAATCCATCACACTCATAATGATCCCACCGCGAATTCCCATAAAATTCTTACTCCCCCTCTCTCGCTCTAACGCCCAACACCTATATAAACTCTCTCTCTCTCTCATACACTGTTCCTTATATGCGCTCACCTCGACGGCTCATTGCGTGACAGCTGACGGGCAGTGCGCAGAGGAGAGTATACCGCGCTGGCTCTGTTTAAGAGCGGCCGCCGGGTGCAGCCTAAGCAAGCTGCACGCGCTCTCGCCGGCTATCTGGAACTAGACTAGGAGAGCAGCCCGGCGCGCCGAAACGAGCGCGAAATGCGACGCGCGAGAATCGTTAAATTATGCTGCTGCTCTCTCTCTCTCGCTCGCCAGAGGTTGGGAGAGAGAGAGTGAGAGAGATCGATGCTATACGTATGCCGAGGGAGGAAAAGAGCCGCGCGCTCTTTTAAGTGCCTCCTTCCCGCGCGGGGGGTAAGCCGGGGGCTAACGCGGTCGAAGTTTATCGCTCGCGAAAATCGTCCGGTCATTTTTTTTCCCTACTCCTTCTCCTCGTCAGGCCTTTTTCGTTAAACGGAATGTGTGTATGTGTGTATATGTTTCTTTTCGCAGCAAGTGGAACGGGGGTTCGTTTTCTTCTTTTTTTTTAATGTTGTATAACTGTTGGGGAGCGCGAGGGAGGATCGATTCTTCGAATTTATTTTGTACTTTAGTAGGTCGATTGATTGGATCCCAGGGAGAGAGCTGAGTTTCGCCGTCTCGCGCTGGCATGAATTTTTCAATGCGTTCGTAATGAAGGCAATTTTCGTTGTTACGTGTATATACGGGTGGGGTCGTAGGTGATGTTTATTTTTGTATTTGAATGTGAAATTAAATTTCTATTCGTAATCGCGTTTTTTAGGTTTGGTGAAATATCTATAAGAATTTTTGTTTTTACTCATTCTTATACTGGGACCAGAATGTTTATAAAGAAGTTTATCTTAATTGTATCAAATTTCAATGTTTCTGTCGTCGGTATAATTAGCAAAAAGCACACAGTCTGTGGTAAACAACTGTAAAAACATAGAATGGCCATCGAATAAACCTAGAAATAGCACGTGTAAAAAGTATTTCTTTTTTATTGGTACAATCGATCACGTGACTAGTAAAACAATTCTCCTTTGTTATCAGCAGTATTACTTGATTACCATAAAATTCTACTTCAAGCACGTATACTCGCACAAATAATAAAAATGTTAAATTAACGGTTACACCATAACACCTTATACAATCGAGCGAATTATGATCTTTTTTTCGCGTCAAACTGAAAGTAGGCCTCGAACTATTGCCTTCACTTAATCTCAATTACGACACCTTCATGTTCCGTTTTTACGTAATACATAATATATTTAAATGAAAATTCATGCTCAATAGCCTAAAATACTGCTGTAACACTTTTACACGCCTTTATTATCGATCTTTCCTTCACTTTCAACCCCAAAAAGGTTCACCAAACCTCTTCAAAACATTCTCTTCTCAACCAACCGTCGACCGTCCACCCCGCCCTTATCCCATAAAAAAACTCAACGAAACCATTCAGTCCAAGTAGTCAAAGCCGTAGTCGCGTCAGCCCAAAGGCCAGTTCCGCCGACCTTGCCTCTCTCTCTCTTCGAATCTCCGTCGCGTAGGGTATAAGGACGTTCTCCAACACAGCCGGACGCTCGCTCGCCCGGCAATGTTGTGCCGCGTCGGTTGCCCCGGCGACGAGTGACCTGGTCAGTCTTCGGCGTGACCACGTGGTCAAGCGCCAGCCAGCACGCACGCACGTCGCGTGTGTAGGATACTTAGGCTCGTCGGCGGCGCGATTGACGAATTTTTAATGCTGCGGGGGATTGGACGATGATGGCTTTTTCTACGGGGTTGTATATGCGCGATTTTTCTTTTGCTGTGGAAAGGTGAGAGGATGGGAGGAAGATTGAATTTAAAGTAGGGGGGAGGTGGCAGTGTGTCGGCGTTTTTTTGGAGATTTAAGAGGTGGGTGGCAGAGCGAGGGTGAGATACTTTTTTTTTGCAAGCTTGATTGATATAAGCTTTGAGTTGCGGGTATTAAGTTTTTCTTGGTGGAATAGTTCTATTTTTGTTAAGTTATTGATTTTACACGGATCTTTATTATAGTAGCGTTTTATAATCATGTGTAATAAAAGATGATGACTGGTGTTCACGCATTTAATTAGAAGATCGTAATCGTCAAATTGAAGTTAATTGACGCAGTTTTAGTAAAGAAAATAGTTTTTGTAAATATTACTCTTAAACTATATATAAAAGATAACAAAATTTTATTAATTTGTCACCTATATTAATTTAAACATTTTTAATTTATATTCGAGGTTTAAAAATGTAATATTTTGACATAGACAGTGTTTTCGAGCTAACTAAGAAATTCTCATGAAAGGGAAAGTGAAATGTATTCAAACTAAGTCGGTGCACGCGCGTGTATATATCTATATAGCCTGTGTATACATATGTGCATATAGAATCACGTTGACTTTAGTCAGACACGTGCCTGACCGTATTCGGTGATTTGCTACTCGCACGCTTGCAATACATACATCGTCAAATTCATGAAATTCTTTGGTGAATGAAATAGCAAGTTTTTCCACGTTTATTCACAAACTCGCGCGACAACCGTGCTCAAGGAATATTAAAGGCGCGATTTTCAAGTTCGCGTCAAACTCCAATTAAAAGGTCGCAAAAATGTTAATAGTAGCTCCACTCTCAGCAACTCTCGATCTTTATAGCTCCTCCGCCTAGAAATTACGTACGACTAAACCCTTAATCTCTCAACTTCCTACCTCCACTCATAAACCACTCACCGGCCGTGCTTAATTAAATTCCAAACCCCATCGATCCCTCGCTGCCCCTACTCCCCCCTCCCCCCGAAATCACCGCCTCTGCAATACCCACCGCAACCGCGCGCGCGCTCGAATTCAAGGTCGTCACCCACCACCTCTCTCGCATCGTCACCTGCGTGCGCCTCGACATTACAACACCTCTCTCCCTCCCACCCCAAAAATCTCCGTGTAGAGATAAGCCTTATACCAACTGCCGATCGCGTCCCACATCTCTCATCACGCGGGCTCTGTTCTCCTGAAAACAGGTCAGAGCGGCGAGTCGTCGTCGTCGTCGTCGTAGCGCCGCCGTCGCGGAGAGCGCGCAGGAGCAGCTGCGAAGAGGCGGAGGAGGAGGAGGATGTGGCCGCCAGCCGGGATAGGCCGTAGACGGCCGCTGCTGCACATGAGTCTGGTACGTCCGAGGGTGGAGGTGGCTGCTGCCGGAGAAGTAGTTGTAGTTGTATAGTAGTGATTGTTGTGCTGGTGCTGCTGGTGGACAAAAGTGCCGCGGTGATTGGGAGGAGGCGCCGAGGATTGTTTTTCATGACGAATCTCGACGATTATTTGAAGGAGAGGAGGTATTTTACGGGCGATGCGGCGCGGTTCGTTAGTTTGCGGAGGATTAGTCTTTTTTTTTAATTTTCTTGGCAGTTATTGTTTTGGGTGTCGGTAAATTTTTTTTTTTAATTAAACATTATTTACTTCGATATTGTTATTGATAATTTTGATGCAAATTTATAGTGAATTTCATTATTTTATTTAAAAGCAAGATATAGCTTCTAAATACTATAACGCATTTCAAATAAACAGTTGTATAAATTAAACAATTTTGTTCAGCTTTAAGTATATTATAGAATTATACCAGTTAATTTATAGTCCCTGTAACTCACATCTATAAATCTTTTTTTTAAAGTAAATAAAACCACAAAGTAATTAACGTAATTTCCTTTTAAAAAAACTTTACACTTTTACGGAAAATTTACACATTCCACCTCCCACCCGCCACTTTCATAGCTTCTAAACAATCTTCAACCCGACACTTAACTACCCCTCAACTCTCGACTTTTCCCTCAAAATGCAAATACCCCGCAATTACCCCACTGACCTTCTCCCTCTTCTCCTGTACAAACAACGTCAACCGTATATACCTCTTGAAATCTCCATACTCACTGACAATCAGGGATGTCCTACGGGGCCGGGCTTGTAGCGGTCCCGGGCCTGCAGCAGCGCGGAGCTCGGGCATGGACACGAGGGCACCGCCGATCGCCCCGAGAACGCAGCAGAACTCAAGGACCAAGCAGCAGCATCAGCAGCAGCATCAGCAGGAGGCAGCGGAGGTGACGTTGCCGCCGTTGACGCCGTTTCCCGCTCAGAGGCAGAGAGCCAAGTTCGCCTCGACAGCGCCGGGCTGGAGGAACACAGGAGGCGGTGCACAGCCGCCCCCGGGGCTGCTAAAACAGCAGGAGGTCCAGAGACGCCGGCCCTATAAGTGAGTGGAGTGTTATGTTTTTGGGTTTGGTCTTTGGTATGTGTACAGTGTATAAGGGGGAGGAAAATAGGTTAGATTGAATTTTGTTATTTAAGCGATTCAAATAATTATATCTTGGCAAATGCGATTAGTGTGCTCCTTTTAAACTAATTAAAAGTATTTTTGTTTTCATTTGTTTTATAAGTTTTCAAAGCTTGGCTGCTGATAGTTATAACTGGAGTAAATCGTTTTTAAAATTTCTAATATCCGATTTTACATTTTTTTTTCTTATTTTACTAAACGGTAGAACCATTAAAATTTATAAAGGGAAAAAAGGGCAAACTTAGAAATTAGTTTCGACTTGATCAAAGATTACGTGATTTATATATATGCACTCAAATGTTGCGAATGCAGCACGCCAAGTAATTAACGATTTTTTTTCTTCAAATAATACAAAAGAATTGTTATATACAAGTAAAATAATCGATTACACTACCACCTACCGAAATAACTCATCTTATCGCCATCTAGTTAGCAGCTAGAAATCATCCCACAATATTTTTTAATTTTACCCTCTGAATGAAGATTGCGCGATAAAGCTACGCACGCAATGAAACACATCACAGATTTTTTTTTTAGATCGTTCATATATGGTTCAACGAAATAATTCTTTTAATACGACTAAACCGATGCGTTTAGGATACCAGCACTGATAATAAAGGCCTGATTCGAATTCATAACTCTTAACTATTAAGAAATCTAGGTCAGGTTTGCCAAAATAAGATTGGCCTACTCAACGATATATTGAAAGTCATGATACACTAAGCACTAAACTTAGAAGCATTCGTTCAGCGCCAGCGCTGCACTACCCTCGCGACTTGGAGTTAAAGAGTTTCTTATTATCAGTATAGTAAGCGACTTTATCGGTACCTGCTATCGACCTCGAAAACTCCATTCATGCTTAAAGAAACCTGCATTATCATAAGCCACATTAAAGTTCTATGCATATTAACGATCGAAACATTTTTTAAATAAACTCTGACGTTGCTTTGAAGAAACATTGAAATAATATACAAAATTGATGGTTTTAATATCATTTGTTATCTTTTGCAGTGAATCTTTGCAAATAAAAAAAAATAAAGATTCACAAAAAAAGTAATTTACTAGTAAGTAATACTTAAAAAATGTCAAAATCATATTTATAAACCATAAAATAGACTAAATTAAAATTCTCAAGATACTTAAAAAGCTTACGTAACCCTTAGCAACATACACCTGCGCACATCTATACCCTGCATCAATTCTGCCTCCCCTGACCGTCAATTAAAAAAACTATCACCGCTCTCACCTCCCCCCAGACACATACTCCCCCCTAATGAGCCTTACACCAATCCAATGACGCCTCCGTGACCGCAGGGTGCTGGGCATCGGTGCGACGCCGCTGATGCACGCCTGCCAGCAGGCCGACCGGGCGCGGGTGCTGCGTCTGCTGCGCGAGCAGGAGGAGACGATCGGCTACCGGGACCGGGCGCTGCGCAGCGCCCTCCACTACTGCATGGACGCGGCGACGGGCGGCGCGGTCGCCCAGGCAGCGCCGGAGCTCGTCGACGCGCCCGACGCCGAGGGCCACACGCCCCTGCACCTCGCCGTAATCGCTGGCGACGCGCAACTTGTGGCCGTCCTCCTGGCGAACGGGGCCGACGTCAACGCTAAGGACCTCGAGGGACACAGCGTGCTGCACTGGGCTACTGGTGAGTATGTGCAGGAGAGAGTATATGTGTGAGAAGGAGTGGGTGGAATCGATGAGGGGGATGTTGTTTTGTCGTGGTGTGTCGCGGGGAGAGTGTATAGGGGATATTGTCGCGAGGGTTGTGGAAGGAGAGGGACAAGGAAGTTAAGGAGGATGAGCGACAGCGGCTCGGAGCGTCCGATTTTTCCGTGTTTGGGTAAGAGTTTTTTTTTATTTTTGATGCTGTAAGGAAATGGTGGTGCTGTTTTGGATGTGTGATATGATTGGTGTAGAAGTTGGGGGTAGATTAGGATCTGCAGGTTCATTGATCTTGTGTCAACGCGGTAACAACTAACCTCGTTTTGTGCTTGAAAAGCTCGCGGCGTGGAATCAGTGCGCTGTTTTCTTATAGTAAATAGAAAATTATAATAAGTATTAGTGTGCTGAGAGTAGTGGAAAAGTAGTATAATTACTTAAATGTGTGAAAAGATTTAGCACAGTCAGACTACTGTATATAGTGAGAAAAATATTAGCTATATCTGAAAAAATATTTTTGCGCTTATATTTAAGAATAGCCTTTTGTTTCACACTTTACCCTTTTTCCTACGATTTCGCCATTTTTCTATCTTTCGCCTATAATAGAAAAATGGCGTGTTTGACAGATATGATGGTGGTGTGACCTTCCGTCGAACAAAGAGGATATCTCTTATCCACTGTTAATCTTAGAATCGAATATAATTCTATTTGGAATATATGAATGCCAATGGGTTTCTAGAGTCATAAGGTCAGGATGCTGTCGGGCCGCGGACATATCGATCAGCGCGTAGAAACCCGACCGCGCGACAAAATTGTCTTGGAATGGATTTTTCCAACCTTGGATATTTGCATGGAAATTGAACAGATTACCATAAGTTATGGATGCCAAAATGTAACTTTAAGAGCAATCTATGTGAAATAGTGATAAAATTCGTAATCGTTCATAATTATCAGCTTGAGTATCGCACTTAAAAAGTACTTGTTTGATTTTTCATGCAGGAGGATATGCACGTAACCGAGTGTCCGTGTGGGATAACTATATAATATCGACTGGACTTATTTTGCATTTCTAGTTCACTAGTAAAAAAAGTTGACTTAAATTGCGATATAAACTATGCATTCGATATATGCTAATAGCCGAATTTTCCAACACCTTGGTGATAGACTTTTTAAATTTATTCATAGAATTCCAAGAACAGCATATACAGTATACAGACGTCGCACCTGACTTCCAAATCTAGTCTTATTAAATGAAAGATTTATTCAAAGAAATGGAAAACAGACACTTTCCCTCATACTCATTACGCCAATTTCGGACAGAATAAGTAACCATCGACCTCCTTTAATAAAAAGAAACAGAGCAATTTTGGAAATCGCTGCGAAAATCGCTTCCCGCGAAATCATTTAAAGCTCCTCCTTATTCTATAAATACTTTTTTCGAGCGCGCACTTCTCCGTCATCAAATCCGACTCGATTCCGCGAACCCCTTATCGTCCCGCCTCATAATCACCGATAACTATTCCAAAAAACGATTAAAACTCAACTGGCCAATGCCTCTTAGCGTCCTACATTCGCCCCCCGCCAATAACGCCGACCAAAAAAAATCGCAAAAACACGACCACCCCCGCCGAGGAACCTTTACGCCAATCTCGTCGACCCATCTCTCTCACTCCGCGGCCGAACCGCGACATTTACCGATATACGTATACATGTAGCGAAATTTCGCGGCGCCCTTATCTCACGGGTTGCACACGTCCACCCACAGGCTGACGTACGAGCGGCTAACGCGACGACTCGCCGCCGAACAAACACACTGAGAGCGGATGAAATATAAGCGCGCGATATTGGACGGTATAACGCTTAATCGCCCGGTATCGCGATCTTCGCGTGTGTGTGTATATATAAGTATGAGAAGAGAGGTAGGTATAGAGGTATATAAGAAGGGAGCGTGTATACTTGCAGGACAGAGCAATAAGTCGCCGCTGCGGCTCGATAGGACTCTTGCCGGCGTGCACACACACGCGCGGGTCAGTGGGTCAGCTGAGAGAGAGAGAGAGAGAGAGAGAGAGAGCCGGCGTGACGTAATTCCGGCCGGTCAACCGCTGCTCGTGCACGCAAGCTTTCTTACGGGCCGGCGAAGGAGTCGTATATGTGTAGTAAAGGGGGAGATAGAGAATGAGTAGATACGGGCCGCTTTTTTCATTATAATTGAAATAGATAGGAGCGATTGCCCCGTGTATGTGGGTGTATGTGTGCGTTGGCCATTTACGGAATGGGATTTCTCGCGGGCTTATCTGGAATGAGAGCTTGGTTGCCGCTTGATTGAGGGACGAGGGATTTTGATATGAGAGGAAATGGGAAGAGTGCTTTTCTGCTGTGCAGGAAGTTTTCTAATCGTTTGTTAGCTCTTTAATAACTTAATCGGTTTTATTTATTTAGTTTTAATGTCAAGTGAGAATTAAATATTCATTTATCTATATTTATGACGCTTTTGAAAAATAATAATATTCGAGAATTGTGTGGAGTTTCAACTTTTTAATTAATTTACGACCGCCATGCATCTGAATTCTCATATATTAATCCTCGTAAAGCATTGAATAATTCAAATAAAAAGTACACCTTCACTCGTTTAATCATAAAATTAATATTCAAATTGAAGAATATAACAAATGATCGCCACGAGTGCAGCGAAAGCCCCTTATATAGGGATACTTAAAAAGTCATAACCCTTATATAGGGATACTTAAAAAGTCATAAGCATAAAAGTATAAATATAAGAAACGAGAGCTTAAGAGAGTTGCGCGCGGAAAGCCAAGAGAAGAAAAGCCCACGCGGTGATCGAGTATCTCGACGTGTTGCACAAAACGTAAGGAGCCTCCATCTCTCGCATTGTTATAAGTATGTTTATTCAAAATATTGCTCGCGCCGCTCGTTTGTCTCCCGAATCTCGCGCTCCACTTTCCCGCGCGCGCAATGTTTCTTTTTATTTCGTTCCCTATATATGTTCCGTGCCTTTTCTAT